>JAODKM010000046.1:6151713-6168391 GCA_026780845.1 Petrocephalus sullivani | reverse complement strand
TGGGGTGTTGTGCGGAATCGGGGATGATTTGGATCTTGTGTTGAAATTGTGATTGCGCAGGGGTTGGGGAAAGGGGCTTTGTTTTTTTTTTTTTTTTTTTAGTTTCTGATGTCTGACTGTAGTGCCATGCTATTGTGATAATAAAGCAGGTTCCAAGTCAAGTCTCACACACACACACACCTCCTCCCTCCCCAATCTCTCTCTCTCTCTCTCTCTCACACACACACACACCTCCTCCCTCCCTGATCTCTCTCTCTCTCTCTCTCTCACACACACACACACACCTCCCACCCCGATCTCTCTCCCTGACTGCAGCTAAGTTAAGAATTTTAAATTCACAGAAGAGACCCAGGTTACACCCTCACTGTGTGACTGAGACCACATGTGGCCACATATGTCATACCCCATTGGAGTGATGCAATGCCCGATTCCCAGCTACACAGAGCTGGACTAGACTGCGGAATTGATAGCTGGAGGCGCCACCCAAATCTAGACACCTGGGCCGGTATGCATAAAACTTCTTAAGAATGGTCTTAAGAATGGTTGTACACTTTGACTAAGAGTCAAAAAGTAGGGCCTAAGAGCGTTGTATGAAGATGCTAAAAGTTACTTTCAGCAAAGTCTAAGCCCAATTCCTAAGTGCTGACAAAGCCAGCACTGAAGTGTAGTGAAATGAGCACTAATAAAAATCCCAAATAAAATCCCGACCCAACTACTGAGTTCAGCCAATAGAGTAGCTGCACAGTGAATATATTAGTGACATCAAATCGTTAATGTAAGGCTTTATACAACGCACTTTTTTGTGATTATACCTTTAGTTGGTTGTACTAAAATCTACCTAGCACATCACCAATCAATTTTCAGTAATAGATGCACATGTTGTATATATTATCGGTCAAATGCAAAAGTCATAGCAAGACAATGGATTCTAAAATAAAACCAAACTGGACGACAAATGAAAAGGTTCTTGTTGGTGCCTAAATGGAAAGAGGCTAGGGAGGTTATTGTAGGCTCCATAAATGCTGCGTCACCTCGGACAAGGCGTTCAGCAGAGGAATGTGAAAAAATGTGGTATAATGTTTTATTTACCTCGCAAAATGAAATCGCAGCTTACAAAGCAACAGCTACAGGTTTGTGTCATTACTTATATTGCTCACATGACCTTCACTATAATAGACGATAATAATAATAGTAATAATAATAATAATTATTATTATTATTAGTTCCCATTTCTCTTGTTAACACACAGGCGGGGGTCCACCATGTAAACCTGTAAACGTCAGAGATAGTAGAGGAGATATTGGGGGTGTCAAATGAGTCCATTTGCGGCATTGCATGTGCACAAGATCCTGCACTGCTAAAACTGAAAGAGTTTCAAAGAAGTATGCTATAAATGTGATTATTATTATTCGATGTGTAAATTAAACTGATTTGACACTTTTATTCCATTTGAATGATTTGTTTATTTATTCTTTATATCACAGCATTTCAGGCATTATTGTGGTCGTTATTGTTGTATATCTGCATGACTTTCTTTGACGGAAAGTGCGCGATCTCCATCTGGGTGCATGTAGTGCTGTTGCAATCATGCAACTCCTAACTGGTTTAGGAGTCCTTTCCAGCTCTCTAAAAAAATTTAGGAGCCGAGACCTACGCTTAACACTTAGGAACTTTTATACATGCCACTTACTCTTAAGTCTGAGAGTAAGAGCAAAATCACGTCACTCTTAGAATTGTGATGCATTTAAGAGTGAAATTTTACTTTGAGAAGTTTTATGCATACCGGCCCTGATCACCCAGCTTGGAGTACCTATGAGTAGAAAAGCACACCCCTCCCCCCCACATACACACACACACCACACCCCATCCTGATGCAACAGCCCTTGAAGTCCTAAAGTCAAAGTCAGGGTGTAAAATATCAGTTCCTACTATAACTACTTATAACAGACACATAAATCAGGCAGCATCTATATCATACCAGCAAATATTAAAGGGATTCAACAAATATTGATGGGGGGAGGGGAGTAGGGGGGAGGGTAGTTGTTCTCACACCAACCGACGACCCAAACAGATCTACAGCGAGCCGATGAAGCTGCTACACTGCATTCATCCCATCACAAAACAGCCCCAGGACTGCTCTAGAACAAAAAGACAAAAACAAGCTTGCTGAGCTGTGACAGGCTCTGGGTGTATGCAGTTCTTTTGGTTTTTATGACCAAACATATCTATTAGTGAGACACTTCAGGAAAGTGCAGAGTGTGCTGGGGGATGGCGGGCGTGTCTGAAAGCTCTACACAGCTGGCCCCTCGCACGTCTATTCACACCTGTGAGCAAGTATGCGTGTGTGAGCATGTGGTTCTGTGGCAATAGGTAAAAGGTGACCGTGTCTGCTGGGCCAGCGCTCGTGTCCCCCAGGGCAAGAGATGGACTGAACTGAAACCCAAAAACCCATTTTTGATAGGCTGGACACTTTACAACATGTTCTCCAGGAAGCAGTCTTCTTAGTCAGCTTGGACGGCGTCTGTCTTCTTCAGCACGTTCTCTTCTCCATCACCTCAATGTGAACTGTTCTAGGATCAGTGTAGGAATAAAGAGTCCACAGCACTTCCACTAAACAACAATCATGTGTGTCTCCTCCTTTAATTCATTCCACTGGCATCACAACTCACATTACCTCAGGTAAACTACACCTCCCATCTCCTCCTTTAAGCCACACCTCCAGTGTCACATGGCCCTTATCAGCTCCTCTACTCCAAAGTTCCTGCATCAGAATGCTGCAAGTACAATGCAGAAAGAAGGGTATTGGAGGTGTTGATGCAGGAAGAGTGGCTTGGGGTCAGTCGCATGAAGTGTTGAGTGGGGTGTTTCTGTTCTTAAAGAAAATGGGATTTCCTCTTTATCTCCTTTTGCACACTCCAGTCCAGTAGGTGGCAGTAGTGCACCATTAGGCTGGATGCCTACCCCCCCATAAACACCACATGAAGAAAAAGAGGACCCTCCTGCATCCCACATTGTGCTTGTCCTACACCAATCTGTATCTCCCATGGTTCTCCTGAGTCTTTTTGCACAATCATCTGATTCAAATAAAGCCTGAGCCAGAAAGCACCAACTGTACCACCGACTCCCCCAAATCCCAGCAAACTCAGCAGGACACTGTGTCCAAATTGGGGGTTGGGGTGGTGGGCTGTGAACCAGCAACAGATGGTCTTCAGGCAAAACATTCAGCGTGGGAAGCTGAGAGGAGTGTTCCCGTGGGGAAGAGATGGCCGTCCTCAGGAACGCATGCCAGGCAGAGGGAAATACGAGTCCCTCTCCAATGCTGACAAAGACATCCTGTTTTCAGAAATACAAAATAAAAAAATACACAGAGACACATGCAAAAACCCTCAAAAGAATTATTTGTAAGATAAACAAAAATTGAGACTATGAGAAAAAAACAGCAGTGATTGCACCTACTACCCAAGTATTTACAGGGCGGAGGAAAAAAAAAAAGCTAGAAACTGCTAAGTATTTACAGAGTGGAGGTTTCATTAATGTATAAATTGATGTTTTGTATTTAGGGGCCTCTGTAAAGTGCTGGTCCCCCAGAATCTAACAGGGTAACCATACCCTGAACCCTTGAATTGTTAAACTTTCTCAGAATTTGCATGTACTGCAGTTTCAATAATAAATTTGCAGCCACACGCAAACAGCAATGTTTAGAAGGGGCAGAGGGTGGGAAGCTGTGGGAAAATGCAGCAACACCTGAAATCCCCAGCAGCGCACGCCTATCACTGCGGTCCCCGTAACCCATGTTAGGAGCAACCGAATTACACAAAACAAACAAAACGAGCCCAACGTAGACTACATAACAAACGTGTCACTCGCTAGACCGGTCAGTGCGGCTCCCGTGGGCGGTTTCACACGTAACTCTCAACCTGCCGCTAAACGAAAATAATAACAACATTGCTGAATCCTAACCCATAAATGTGTCATTCACGTTAATCGGCAGAGATTAGACTCCCGACTCAACAGAACCATCAATCTTCCGCAGTCGGCTGAGCAATTTACTGTAAAAATCCACCCAGGGTGAACCCCAGCCCCAGCTCCGCGCTGCCTGACACCGGCTACATGGATGGATGGACGTGTCGTAACTCAAATTCATATTCACTCATTACAGATGGATGGGTGGATCAGGGGTTTATGTTATTTTTTCTTTAATTCTGTACTCCCCAGATATGTTTGTTAGAACAAAAATGAAAGCATAGACTGTAAGCTAATAGTCGTCGGTTTTGAGTGCATGTGATCTTTTAGAATGTCGGACGGTAATATGCGGGGTACAGGAGGTCCGGCTTCTATGACTTCCGGCGCTGTAAACTAAGGGTATCCGCTCGATTATATAGGGTATGTTTATACATGATTGTATGTTATAACGCCATCGCATATGTAGGCCTATATGCCCGGTTAAACTCGCTCCTGCCGGCTCCCTCAGCTACGCCTCCTTCTGGGCACGGCTCCCATTAAAATAATCTAGCGCAAACACTCCATCTAGCAGCAATGGCCGGCGTATCAGTGAGGGTGAGCGCCTTCTCCCATCAGGGAGGCAGGGAATACATGGAGGATGTCACCCAGGTGCTGGTGGAGAGGGAGCCCGGGGGTCCGGACCAACTCATCCTGCCCCCCTCGGCGGCACCGGGATCCGCGGCAGCGACGTGGAAAGCGGCGGCAGAAACCGAAACCGAAAGCAGCCAACAGGACGCGGCGCAGGGCGGCAGCCACAACAACGAGTTCGTGGGGGTTTTCGCCGTGTTTGACGGCCATGGGGGCGCCGAAGCCGCGCACTTTGCTCGGGACCATCTGTGGGATCATATTAAGAAGCAGCGTGGATTTTGGTCCAGGGACAGCGAGGAGGTGTCGGCGGCCATCCGGAAAGGGTTCATCGCCTGCCACTATGCCATGTGGAAAGAACTGCGTAAGCTGAAGGCGATCACGCACACACACACACACACACACGCAAGCAAAAAGCTAGGGAATGTACCCTGATAATCATGTAGCAAAGTATTTCAACACCCCCATGTAAAGACCCTTGGGGCGACTTTGTTGTGAAAGGCACTATATAAAAATAAACTGGACTATAACTTAATCATGCTGGTATCTTCTGCTTTGGGGAGGAAGGAATTTAAATCGAGCACCACATGAATGAGCTTCCCCCCGAAACCTGAAACTAGTTGTTGTTGTTTTTATTATTATGATTATTATTTAGGAAAAGGTGCCCTCGGTCACATGTCACATGTTACCCCCAACAGCCAAGTGGCCGAAGACACTGATGGGTCTCCCCAGCACCTCCGGCACCACAGCCAGCGTGGTGCTGATACGGGGCTGCCGCTTATATGTGGCACACGTGGGCGACTCTGCCGTGGTCCTGGGGGTGCGGGATCACCCCTCCCAGCGGACACTACAGGCTGAGGAGGTCACTCAGGGTCACAAGCCCGAGGACCCTTCGGAGAGGAAGCGGATCGAGAGCATGGGCGGCAGGTGGCCGGAATTTGATTCTAATGCATTTTATAATATGGCCGTTAGGCATGAGTGTGGCGGGGCTGTGCACAGCTGTCCCTCACCGCCGTATCTGACACAGCGTGGTGAAGAAATCCGGTGTGAACCGCGTGGTCTGGAAGCGGCCCAGAACGACACACAACGGCCCAGTCAGGAGGAGCACCGTCATGGACCAGATCCCCTTCCTCTCCGTGGCACGAGCTCTAGGTATTGCACTAAGTGCCACCATGGTTACTGCATGTTTAAAGCGCACTGCTGAGGTTCCTCTGATGCTTCTTATTCGGGGTTAAGTTAAAATGGTTTCCTAAGAGCACCAGCATTGCATAGCGTGGCATTGCTTGCTGTGTTCAGGGTGACATTTCTGTCTTGACGCCCACCCACCACTGTCTGTCAGGTGACCTGTGGAGCTATGATTTCAGCAGTGGTGAGTTTCTGGTGTCTCCAGAGCCCGATGTCAAGGTCATGACCCTGGACCCCCAACGGCACCGGTACATTATCCTGGGCAGCGATGGGCTGTGGGACGTGGTACCCTCGCAGGATGCCGTCACCCTCTGTCAGGCTCACGATGAGGCGCTGGTGAGCAGCCTTGCTCCCGTCCCTGCTCCTGTCCCTGTCGCCGTGTCCCTGTCCCTATTCTTGTCCCTTGTCTTTGCTCTGATGAGCTGTAGCAGACCCCCCTCCTGCCCCCCTCCTCACAGGCCCCATTCGCCGTGACAACATCTAACCGCCTGGTGAGTTACGCCCTCCTCCGGTGGCGGAGACGAGGAATCCACGCGGACAACACAAGTGCCGTCGTCATCACGATACTGCAGCCCGGCGACGTCCAACGGCCCCTGCATCGCGAGGAGGAGCTGCTCGCTCTGGCTGACCCCCCTGACTGTACCCTCAGCTCCCCCTCTGACCCCCCAACCTCCTCCCCCCGAAGGTGAGCGAGCTCGAGGTCACCTGACACACTAGGGAAATCTTCGTCGGCCGGCCACTCTCCATCCCAGCCAGACAGCAGTGCATTCGCATCTGAAGGTGGCGCTACACTCTGTGGCTCAGCTAACTAACATGGAGACATCCAGGGGTCAGTGTCAGCAGAAAGGAGCCACAATTCCCCATTCTTCTTGGGCAGTGTTCCCACATTCAGTTGACTCTGATAGCCCCGTGGGAGGGAGGGGCTACTCCAAGGCAGTGGTGGGATTTACATTATAACTCTAAACTGTTATTCATATTTTGTCTTTCAAATTATGGAGCATTGACTGGCCAGATGAAGGTGATTGTTGAGGTCGCCTGATGGCATCCTGAGGCCACGAGTTAAGCGCAGGTCAACATACTGCCCCTCATGTAGCCTGTCTTCATGTGGATGGGACACTAATCACAGACATGGCTGTTTTTCTCCAAAAGGGGTGACACTGATTCCACCAGGTTTTAAAAAAAGACTCTTGTTTACTATTATGAAGTATCAGTGTGATCAATAAACCACAGTTTTCATTCATGTCCTTGTGTCCTTTTCTGGAAGGATCACACATTTTGCTGGGTGTCCTTGTGAAATTATGTGTTAATATTATGATTAGAGCTCATCACTGTGCTAAAGAGAGCTTGTCCAATACATCCACCATATCTGTAATTTTACTGAAGGTGAAGCAGGGGAATTGCAGTTTTATTACTGTAGGGCAATTCATCATCCTGTTGTAAGTGATGACAGGTACTGGAGTAACGTATATTTTCCACTAGGTGTCACTAAAATGTCACATGTAACAGAACGGCTCAGTGTGCTGGTTTAAATAACCCAAACTGCTGGTGATGTGTATAATCAGAAGACATTTGGAAAGCTGCACCTGCTGTTTCAGATCTCAAGGTCATTGTAGTGGTGAGGATGAAGGGAGAATAGGTCACGCTGCAGTAAGCATGGAACACGGAGCCCCTCAAACCAGGACCAATGTGACTGGGCCCCATTATAAAGAGGATATCAGCCTTTGCAGTGACCACTGGCCTGTCCTGCCGACTGGGAGACTTCTCCATCCCTTCCTGGTGCTGTGAGCCAATAGGGAAGCTTAAACATGCATATGTAATGAGGCTTCTTCGCATTAGCCAGTTGGTTATGCTTCACTTCCCCTCGTTGGTATGCATATCTTCCTGTTTCATTTCAGAACCCAGAGGATATGAATTCAGTTACAGGTCTGTCGGGCAGAGAGGCCCCCGTCCTCATTTCCGTGGTGATTCCCCCCCTTTCCTGGACATGTTCAGTGCCGTTATGTGATTACAGGGTAACTGTGTAACTGTCGTAATGCAATCAGCACGCGTCCTGATGTGGGTGGGCTCAGGGGAACATCCTGGTGGGGCGTGGGCAACTGGACACTGGGCAACATGCTGAAAGGGCCTCTTTGAGTGTAGAATGTTTTAGGAGTTTCTGATAAGCATTCAAGTGCTGTTCTGATGCTCATCGCACCTTTAGGATTCACTGAGCATATCCTCATGCTTCCCAGTTGTTCAGGGGAGTTTTACTTACACAAACATGTTCTGAGGGCAGAATGAAAATCACTGGTTCAGAGAGGTAACCAATCAAATCTTGTGTCAGATGTCAAACTAACCAATTAGATGTATTGGTCCACCTCTTCAATCTGATTGCTGGTCTCTCTGAACCAATAATATTTTGTTCTACCCTCAGAACATGGTTGTGTAACTCCCATGAGATTCACAATGCTGCAGGAATACCAAGGCCAAGGCTTATTGAACAGTTTCATATAGACGTGAGATTCATGTGGTCTGCCAAACACTAATATTTCGATGCCTTTTATTTACAAACACCCTACAGGAGTGTGGGAATCTGTGTGGTCTCTTCTTGCCATCTTTTACAGGATAGAAGTGAAGATGTGCACTGTTGGACATATGTGGTTTACTTAGGAACAATTTAGAACGGTAGAACCTGCAGGTGAATGTCAGCTTTCATCACCCTTCTGACTGGACAGTTACCTGCGAGGATTCTGATTGGGTAATCAACCACAAGGCGTCATGCCTCATTGGCTTTTCGTAAGCTCAGCTCCCAGCAGGCGAGAGAACCGGGTCTAGAAGATGACGGAGTTTCTGTTTGTTCAGCTGGTCAAAGAAAAACAGGAGTTTGTAGTGCAGAAGGAATGATGTAAATTTTATCCAGCAGTCTTACCGTACATGTGTTCATTTTTACTACTTTTACTACAGTCGAGCGTTAGTACCAATTTTACTTTATGCTAGCTGGCCTCTGCTGAGTTTATCTGTTAGTCGCAGAGCTCTTGAAGGCATTTTTACCTGCATTTACCCGGTGTGGCCTTGAAGTTATCATTTTTTTTCCCTCCTCGGTGTTTCTATAATTTTCTCTCTGCCTGGATGCTCTGCTATTTCTGCCTGCGACACAGCTGTAGCGCGTGTTTTGAGGTGAGGTTCTGCACTTCGTCTGACAGAGGTCCTCCCCACAGCCTGTCTCCTCTCATTATGGATGAAGCCGAGGCCAGAGGAGATGGCAGATCTATGGATCTAGGGTCAGTTGTACCATGACATCATGAGTACACATGTATATAGGTAGTACTTTGAACAAATACGTTTGCTTACCAGAATTCCTAGCATAGATATTCTGTTATATTCTATCAAAGTTCACAACAAAAACTATGTGTTTCTAGATGGGAGATATAACAGCTGGTTTGTCCAGGACCTTCAGTCCAGGACCTTCAGACGGAGGGAAATAGGGGGTCATGTGACCTGAGTAATGAGCCCTACTTAAAAACAAGCATGTTCTCCCGGGCAGCATGGGAACCACATCATATGCAATTAAACTATTTAATTAAAGACTAATGATGTCCAAGAGGGATTCAGATACTGCTTAAAGGGATGACCTGGAAAACACACTTCATGAAACAATATTGATTTGGCCAGATTAAGACTGGAAATTGCCAAAATGCACCTCTTCCCCCATCAATCATTCTGAAGAAATGCAGGTTGATGTAGGACCTAATGGCATCCTGAAGAAGTCCAGGTTGGTGTAGGATCTAATGATGTTCCAAAGAGCTCCAGCTCGGTGTAGGATTTAATGACATCTTATGGAAGTCTAGGCTGGTGTAGGATCTAATCATATTTCAAAGAAGTCCAGGTTGGTGTAGGATCTAATGATGTTCCAAAGAAACCCAACTAAGGGCTGGCAACATCTATATTTTTCGGGGGGGGGGGGGAGCTTATAGATTCAGAATAGGGAGCCTTCCTGTCTCCAGTGTAATAGGATTACACTGCAGACAAGCCCCTTCGCTAATTCCCTTTGAAAGGAAATGGTGGTGGGGGGTGTTTGAGCTGGCTGTGGTGGCTCTGGACTGTGTTGGGAGCTGTTTGGCTCATCTGCTTGGGTGGCGTGCTGATTTCTTATGGTTTGGGCTGTTTCCCATTATAGTCACCCCCGCCCCAGCATTACCCACTGCTGCTCCTTTCTGAACAGCCTGTTGGAGATGCTGGAGAAGAACACCAATCATCAGTGACATCATTTGGCTCATCTGCTTAACTTGCAGCTCCTTTTAAGAGGTCTACAGAGGATAGCCATCCCTGGAGATGCCCGATATTACTAGCAGCTGGATCTCTTCTTCCTGGAAGAGTAACGCTGAGTTAAAATATAACTACACCTCTCAGTCATTGTGGGTCTGCCATTAGGAGGAGGAAATGGGGGTCACTGTCACAGCTGGTTTGTGACTCGGTGTAGTTACACCTTGGGGAGAGTCTGAAACAGGAAGTGGGTAACAAAGGGCTTCAAAGGGATGTGGGCTGACCAGCATTGCTGGGTTTGTGACTCAGAAGCTGTGATGTAAGGGGTGGTATATTGTGTCACTTCTCTTTGGGTAAACTTAATTAAAATTAAGATATCCCCCAGTATTGTTTCCTTCAGAGTCTTTTATGGGTCGGTGTAGGTTTCACATCTAACGAACAGCTCCAGCAGCCACAATAAATACCCTCATCAGTTCAAGCTCACCCACAGGAAACGTTGCAAAGGTCACAGGAAAGGAACACAGTTGTTTTGCTGTGGGTCACATACAGTGTTCCCAGTTATTCACAGCTCTTCCTCACATAACCACTAGGGGGCAGTATAACTGCGTAAATGATGTTTAACAAATCCAGAGCAATTGGAATGTTGTGGGTTTGAATCCCATAAATGCTTGGCGTGATTCTACTCCATTGGGCCCTTGATCAAGGCCCTTAACCTGCAGTTGCTTTGTCCTGTGTATGACGTTAACCTACAGTACATCCAGCCCTGCGAGCAGGTCCTCCAGCTTCAGGGAAAGTTTGGGCATTGGTGGCAGGTTGGCACTCCAGCCACCAGAAAAACCTCACACTCTTCAGTATCATCTGAACAGTGTGGTGTTGAGGTATCACCCACTGCATGGCTGCACCCAGGTTCTCATCCCTCAAGTGGTTTGTCATGTGGTGGTGTGCAGCAATGCGCTGTTTCAGAGTGCCCCTTCTCTCTCTCTCTCTCCCTCTTTCTCTCTGATGTTAATGGACTGGTGTTAATTAAGTGGGGGAAATCTTTTTATTGCGTGATACTTGTTAATAGTCGTGTCAGTCACTTCATTACCTCCTGGGGATTCACGATCGATTAACTGCACTTATCAGAATAAAGCTGCTGGTTCCCTCTATCGGATGGTAGAGTTGGGTCTTTCTCCCATTCGTCTCTATAGCGCCACCTACTGTTAACTTGTGCCTGCTGTCAGTTAGCTTGTGGTTGCTATGACCCAGGTTCAAACCCTTCTTTGTTAAGGAAACATAAATGCTTGTATGGAGTTTCCTTTGAGGATGACCTGCAGCCTGCATGCGGTTTCAGGCTGGCCCCGGACATCCCTAGATATTTCTGTGGTCTTTGCGTTTATGCTGGGGATTCGTGTCATTATTGCATGTGAATGGCCCTTTAAATGGACCTCCTCTTGAAGACCATTAGGAAAAACAGCTGGCCTGGGGTGCGTTTCCCAAAAGCATAGTTGCTAACTACATTAGTAACTTACATAGTTAGAACCATGCAACTGTCCTACTAAGTTAGTTGCTAACAGGAGATTTTGGGAAACACACCCCTGGCTAATTCTTCTGAAGTAACATTCTTTTGAAGTAACAGTAATTTTCTGCCATGCCCAGAAGGTACGACACATTGCATATTAATAATGGGTGATATCTCAAGTGAGGCTTGTCAATTTTACACACTAAATCAGAAAAAGTTTCTGAAAGAACCTGACTGGGTCAGGCTGGCTAACCCATCTCATTTCCTCTGCAAATGCTTCTCCTGACCCTGCTTTCATTCAGCCTACATCAGTAAGCACAAACCAGCAGAAGAAAGATACTATGGGTTCCAAGGAAAGCAGTGGTGGGCCGTTACCTTGATGACCTTCTACTTCAGCTGCAGAACACCGGGAAGGGTTTGGACCATTGTCTGACTCGGGTCAGATGTGTATCATGGTGTGGCTGTGCTGTGGGCCATGGAACTCGCAGCCACGCCCCCAGCAGATCCCCAGGTATACTTGCAATGTGAGATTCACTCAAACAGCCCCCCCAGAGTCAGACACTCACTGACAGCTTCTACGCCTCTACTGGTACTTCGGTGGCACCAGGTGATCATGGGATCCAGAGATATCCAAAGCTCGCGGGCTGGGTCACAACAGAGCTGCACAGCTCGCATTTCCTGCTGAGGAGCTGCGTCTGGCTGATGCTATCGTGTCCGCTTGGGTCAGATGACAGAAACATTTCCTCTAGCCGAGCTCTACTCCCAAAACAGCGAGTCGCCCCTGAGATGCGGCCGATACGCCTGTAATGAGGACCAGCTTGGTCACGTCTTGAGTGCAGCTAATATTCAACTGTAATGAGAAACAGCCCCGGTGTCCTTTGCGCAAACAGTTGCTAATAAAAAACAGGGTTTTTATCGCTGTGTGACGAGCAGTTTATTTTGCTGACATGCCTCCGAACGGGAACTCTTAAATTTACAGCCGCTGTGGCGTAAATGAGCAGTTGGCGGCTCTGTCACTGTGGCCGTGGGTGGTTCTCTTTCGCTGTTAGCATGTCGCCCCCGGCACGTCTACGTCTGCGCCTTTGATAATGCTGACCTCCTCCCCGCCACCTTGTTTGTCGTGCAGCCTGTGCAGATCTGTTTACCGAAACCACACTAATATTTATGCGCTCGCCCCCGGAGTGACCGGGCCTGTGCCGGTACCGTCACCACCATGTTTGGATGCGGTCGCAGGACCTCCCTCATCTGGGCGCCAGAATACCCAAACAGAGGAACGGACACCCCCCCCCTCGCCCGTCCTCATGATAACCGTCTAACCACGGGCCGCTGAATAGCTATCAGGCAACTATGTTGGGGCCAAGGCCATGTGGAGCAGGACGGACACCCCTGGGGTGTCTCACCCACCGAATGAATGCGTCCAATCTGAGTATCCGGGGTGCTGATTGGGCCAAATCCCAAAGCTACAGTTATCTACTTTGATCATCTGGTTCGATGGTCACTGGTTCAGGATTTTAAGAAACAGGATTCCTAAGAAACATCCTAATCTGATGTGCTATTTTTAACTTACATTTTATTGACCTGCTTAATATTCTTTTCATGGTCTTGTTTGTGTATTTCTGTGTTTTTAACTTTATCACTATATACAGTCAGGGAAAAAATTATTTGAACCCCTGTTGATTTTGTACGTTTGCCCTAACAAAGAAATGATCAGTCTGTAATTTCAATGGTAGGTTTATCTGAACAGTGAGAGACAGAACAATAACAAAAGAATCCATAAAAATGCATTTAAAAAAAAGTTATAAATTAATTTGCATTTTCATGAAGTATTTGATCCCTTTGCAAAACATGCTTTTGTACTTTGTGGCAAAACCTTTGTTGGCAATCACAGAGGTCAGATGTGTCTTGTAGTTGGCCACAAGTTTTGCTCACATCTCAGGGGGGATTTTGTCCCACTCCTCTTTGCAGATCCTCTCCAAGTCATTAATGTTTCGTGGCTGATGTTTGGCAACTCAAACTTTCAGCTCCCTCCTCATATTTTCTATGGGATTAAGGTCTGGAGACTGACTAGGCCACTCCAAGACCTTAATATGCTTCTTCTTGAGCCAATACTTTGTTGCCTTGGCCGTGTGTTTTGGATCATTGTTATGCTGGAATACCCGCCCACGACCCATTTTCAATGCCCTGGCTGAGGGAAGGAGGTTCTCACCCAAGATTTGACGGTACATGGCCCCATCCATCTTCCCTTTGATGCGGTGCAGTTGTCCTGTCCCCTTGGCAGAAAACCACCCCCAAGCATAATGTTTCCACCTCCTTGTTTGACGGTGGGGACAGTGTTCTTCGAGTCATAGGCAGCATTCCTCCTCCTCCAAACACGGCGAGTTGAGTTGATGCCAAAGAGCTCAAATTTGGTCTCATCTGACCACAACACTTTCACCCAGTCCTCCTCTGAATCATGTAGATGTTCAGTGGCAAACTTCAAACGGGCTTCTACATGTGCTTTCTTTAGCAGGGGGACCTTGCGGGCACTGCAGGATTTCAGTCCTTCACGGCATAGTGTATTACCAACTGTTTTCTTGGTGACTATGGTCCCAGCTGCCTTAAGGTGATTGAAAAGTAACTACCGAGTAGTTCTGGGTTGGTTCCACACCGTTCTCATTATCATTGAAACTCCATGAGGTAGAGCTCCAGACCGAGGGGAATTTGCAGTTATTTTATGGTTCTTCCATTTGCGAATAATCGCACTAACTGCTGTCACCTTCTCACCCAGCTGCTTGGCGATGGTCTTGTGTAGGTCCACAGTCTTGTCCCTGACATTCTTGGAAAGCTCTTTGGTCTTGGCTATGGTGCAGAGTTTGGAATCTGGATAGATTGATTGCTTCTATGGACGGGTGTCTTTTATACAGGTAACGAGTTGAGAAGGCTCCCAATGTCAGCTCATTACCTGTATAAAATATACCTGGGAGCCATAAATCTTGCTGATTGATAGGGGATCAAATACTTATTTGATTCATGAAAATGGCAATTAATTTATAATTTTTTAAAATGCATTTTTTGGATTTTTTTATTATTGTTCTGTCTCACTGTTCAAATAAATGTACCATTGAAATTATTTCCTTGTTAGTGGGCAAACGTACAAAATCAGTAGGGGTTCAAATATTTTTTTCCCTGACTGTATGCTCCTTTGTCTGTACTCTGTACTTTGTGTGTACCTCACTGCTGTATGCAAAACAAATTCCCCCTGGCATTAAAAAAATCTGCCTCCCCTTTCATTCTCAGCATTACGCATTTGGTCCAGCCCGGCTTGACAGAGGGCCCCCGACCTGCTTGTCTCTCCCCGCTGGTTCATTTTCTTTTTCAATTTGTGAATCTCAAAGCAAAGAGCTGGACCAGAAAACATCAGTCATGGGGTCAGGTAGCTCACAGACCTTCCCACACACACACACACACACACACACATAAGCACATACTCCTGCAATTTATGGAAAATGTCTCCTCGAGCTGCCAGCCATATGGAAGCTGGGTCGTTTTGCTCATCGCGTGCATCTGGGTGCGTTTGTCCACTGTCCCCTGAAATAAAACCTGACACTTCTATGAAATCAGTGGCCAAGTCATGGCCTTCACAGGAGCCCAGATACAGATGTTTTAGAGGTTCTCATGAGGCAGATATCATGCATAATTCTAAACGTATAAAACCAGCTGGAACCTGAGTTGTTTCTGGTGTCTCTAGATGCCAGTGTGAAAAGTGGTGTGTGTTTTTTTTCCGCTTTGCTTTTACATCTTTCACTCCCCATACCAACTTGGTGCAGCAAGGAAGACTGCATATGTCCTTTGGTCCGAAGGCCCCTGGGAAGAGTGGTGCCTGCCCTGGGCCAGCGGGTGGTGAGGGACGCCACGTGTCGCCACGTCAGCGAGAGGTATGGCGCAAACTCCTGGGAATGTTCTGGGATTTAGGCGAGTCTCTTTTTTTTTTCCCCCGACTGTCCGACGTTATTCTAGCCAGACTATTCTTAGTGAAAACATGGCTTTTGTCTGATGCTTCAATATCTGCTACATGTTTCTGGGGCATAGACATGATGAACAGGTCTGGCTGTTTATAGCCAAGCGCAGCCTTTGTTGTGGGTTGACGGCGATCGGCCTGGTCCAGCTGCAGGACTGGGGAAGTGCTAGATCCACAGCTGTCTGTACTTTGTGCGTGTTTATCCGGCTCTGGCTGCTGGACCATGGAGCTTTGGATGTGCAGTGAGACAAACCATTCATTTTGGTGGAATTTCTGTGTCCTGGGAACTTAGTAAAGGTCTGAATACAAACTAGCTCCTCCATCTAAGCAGTGAAGGTTCACAGACCGTCTCACTGTATTCTCGCCCTCAGAACAAACTGAGTTTGGCCTTTGGGGGGGGGGTGTAGACCCCTTGCATAGGAGTTAAACTCATGACGTGTCTTCCTTTCTCTGTTCTCCTTCCCCTTTGTCATTCTTCAGCCTCTTTCCTGTTCCTCTCCTGGGGCTGGTGGTGTTACGAGCTTACGGACCATGCTGGTAGTCCTGTGAGCAGTACACCCAGTCACAGAGGTGCTGGGGTCATCATTACTGAGAAAGCTGTACGCCTCCTTGTGGCTGGAGGCTCCTAATGCACCATGAGGAACATTTTAAAACCGCCTCAGTTCTCTGCCTGGTCACAGACACATGCTGACAGTGCAGTCTGGGCCTCTGGCTTCTGGCTACCTGCTATAATGACCAGGCCGCACCTTTACGCTGTGTAAACGACATGTTCCCACCTGGAACTGCAGTCATTAGAGCTTCTGCCATTTCTGGTGGCCGCGAGGAGCCCCGCCAGGGTCCCATCTCATTCGGGCTTCTGGCAGTAGCCCTGAAATGCCCCAACACCTACCCACTACGGTAATGCTTAGTGCCAGAACCGGGCATGGACCCATAGAAGCCACGTGTTTCATGGTGATTTGTTTGGTAAACGAGTCCTGATTCATTTTTCCAGACATTTCATTTAAATGACTCATAGTGGGAGTGATTATTGTTGTGAAGGGCAAATGGGAGGTGCGATATGTTTGCCTATGTCTGTGTGAACCTGTGTTAATGTAGCCCTGTGGGATTTTGGGGTTATTGATTTCTTATGAGACTTTATTTTTTATTTTATTTTTTGTTTATTCGTC
>JAODKM010000046.1:6122252-6143982 GCA_026780845.1 Petrocephalus sullivani | reverse complement strand
GAAATAACCATTTATTAAAAATGTTACAAAAAACCACATGCTTTCAAAGGGTGTCCTAATTTTTTCACATGACTGTAAATAAAACATCGGGCAACGCCTTCCTCAAATACAGGTTTCATGATCACGGAGCAGGTGTAGGGTCTGAAATTATTCCCACGGCAGCCTGCTGGCTTACTGGAAGAATCCATGGCAGTGAACAGTTATCCCAGGCGACCACCGTGTTAGTGTTCCTCCGATAAAAATCAATGCCAAAGGCTACATCTAATTAATCGCGGGTGAAAGTTCTCCGCATGAGAAAGACGAGAAGGTCATAAACTGTGCAACCTGTTTTGGTTAGACAGGCTTAGGCTTGCTTTTCTCACCTGCGGTGTTACCCGGGCGTTGCTAACAGAAATGTAGTTTGCGGCTTGGCCACACTGTGAACAAGATGCACTTCTGATGTCTATGAAACGTTGGTGTTATCCTGGGCAGCTCCCAGCGAGTGATTCACATGGAAGCTTTGCCATGACGTGTCTTTTCTAGCTGCCATGACAGGTACTATTTATTCAAAGACATTACTTGGCTTATCTCCATCTGCAGGTTGAGTCTGGGTCGTTAACTGACATTTCTCCACCGCAGACGGGCGGCCTGGCTCCTCTGTCTCCTTAATCTTGGCATGTAGACCTAAATATTAGGTGTCCACTGGGCATGTGGGGAGAATCATCGGTCTGATGAGGACCGTATAAAAGGGGGTATTGTTGACTTGGGTGATACTGCAGCTATCTGTGTTTGCCTGAAAGGTTTTCTTGTTGGGTTGCGTTTGATTGCCAGCGATT
The DNA here is from genome assembly GCA_026780845.1 of Petrocephalus sullivani. Lineage (NCBI taxonomy): Eukaryota > Metazoa > Chordata > Actinopteri > Osteoglossiformes > Mormyridae > Petrocephalus > Petrocephalus sullivani. The sequence goes on along the minus strand of JAODKM010000046.1, from coordinate 6,143,167 downwards.
TCACAGATGTTATAGTTACCATTTTGTGTCTGCGGTTTCCCGATTTTGGAGTATAACCCTAACAGGGAAAACACCATTACCCTTGTTCTTGCTTTTTTGGGAAGACCATGCCAAACAGGTTGAATAAAAATAACCTTCCTGGCCTGAAAGTGGAAACCGGAAAGCAGTGGCTTATGACCAGCGTCTGCAAGGGATTGAGTCATTCCCTGTCCGTCCTGTTTTTCAGCTACAGGGCACCATTCTGCAGTATGTGAAGACACTGATAGAGGTAATGCCGAAGATCTGCAGGCTTCCACGACACGAGTACGGCTCTCCAGGTGAGGTCACTGACTGGTGATTTGCTGGCGATTCCCGTCAATCTTCTCCACCCTTGGTGGCTCTGGCTACATATTATAGCAGTGAGGTCAAGACCTTGTTTTTATCTGCGATTTCTAGGGGGCAGTACATAGCTCAGTGGGCTAAGTCTCTGTTTCTAATCAGAAGGACACCACTTTGAGTCCGGCCTTGGCAGAAAAGTTGCATGTCTGTCGGTCCTTGAGGAAGGCCCTTAACCCTCGACTCCATGGGCAATGCTGCAGGTGGCTGCCCTTCCTGTCAGACTTGCCTTCATCTGTATATGTGTCTGTGTGTCTTGGAGAGCGTGGTGCAGCAGACAAAAAGAGATTTTCCGGTAACACTTTACTTAAGGCCAGTATCCATAGAGCATTATAAACTCATTTATAAGCACTTCATAAAGCCTTATAATGATTGACATTAGACTACATAATCATTTATACATAGTCATGACTGTACACATAAAGTGTTATAATGTTATTTTATAAGCTTTTACAGCTTAAAGTGTCACAAGGCATTATAAAGCTTCTTCTGCCTCTTTATAATGCGATGTTGACATCAAAAGAAAAGTCATGACTATGTATAAATGATTATGTAGTCTAATGTCAATCATTATAAGGCTTTATGAATACCTTGTAAGTGCTTATGAATGAGTTTATAATGCTTTATGGATACTGGCCTTAAGTAAAGTGTTTTCCCCCACACAGTATCACCGAAGTGCGTTATTATTATAAGCAGTGCACAAGTCTGTTCTGCTACATTAGAGCAGTTAGAATGGAGCTGCCCGTCCATCGAGCGGGACAGATCACTCCGCCCGGCCTTCATGTGCCGCATCATATCCACAGGAATCCTGGAGTTCTTTCACCACCAGCTGAAGGACATCATCGAGTATGCCGAGCTGAAGACCGACGTCTTCCAGAGTCTGCGGGAAGTGGGCAATGCCATACTTTTCTGCCTGCTGGTCGAGCAAGCGCTGGTGAGGCCGACCGCGCCCGTTCACACACCATAGCGCACCTCCCGGTCCATCGCAGGCCTCAGACAAGCTGCTGTGTTTGGACGAGATGCTGCCGTCTCTGATGCCACGCCCATCTCTGGGTTTGGCCTCTCGTTTCTCCACGTCTCACGAAATTCTCCTTGTATATGAGGCACTGGCATTTAAACCCAGTGAATGACAATGGAATTTTTTCCATTCCGTACTGCACATCCTAGGTGGCGAGCTAGAAATTCTTCAGGTTCATATATGAATACCCTAGGTATCAGGGCATGCCCGTCCACTCCCGTTCTCCACTGCCTCTAATGACATTTGGTCACCTTTAGCCTGTTCAGTAACCGCACCCAGACAACTTTTACATTTCCCAATAAGTACAGATTCTCTTTTTCCATAATTAAGTGAAAATGACTGTGCTCTACTACGTTGATCACAAAGGTTGATTTGAAATGTTTTTATTTTGGTTACATCTCCAAGTAGGAATTGCCAAATGGATACTGCAGATGAGTAAATGATATTAAATAGTTAAAACACGACTCAGCTATAATGATAGACTCAAAATATAGAGCTCGGAGCTGTCTCAGTCAGGCCACAGTGTTGACTTGAGTGTGACCTCAGTAAGGTCTCATGTTGTCTTAGTGTGGCCTCAGTAAGGTCTCATGTTGTCTTAGTGTGACCTCAGTAAGGTCTCATGTTATCTCAGTAAGGCCTCAGTGAGGTCTCATGTTATCTCAGTGTGGCCTCAGTAAGGTCTCATGTTGTCTTAGTGTGGCCTCAGTAAGGTCTCATGTTATCTCAGTGTGGCCTCAGTAAGGTCTCATGTTATCTCAGTAAGGTCTCATGTTATCTCAGTGTGGCCAGAGTAAAGTCTCATGTTATCTCAGTAAGGCCCCAACGTGGTAAGAACAGTAAGTAGGAGACATAAGGACACGGTAAATTCTAAATGAAGTCTGGTAAAGTCTAAGTAAAATCTTAGTCAAGTCTCAGTGAGGTCTCAGTAAGGATACAGTGAAGTCAAAGTGTAGTCTCAGTGTGGTCTCAGTGCAGTCTCATGGGGTCTCAGTGTGGTCTCAGTGCGGTCACATGAGGTCTCAGTGAGGCCCCAGTGTGATCTCAGTGAGGTCTCAGTAAAGACACGGTGAAGTCTCAGTGTGGCCTCAATGAGGTCTTAGTGTGGCCTCAATAAGTTGTCATACGATCTCATTGAGGCCCCAATGCGGTCTTGGTGAGGTCTCAGTGAGATTCGAGTGTGGCTTTGCTTTCACTAAGCAGTGGTGTCCCAAGGGTGGAATTATATTTCTTGGCATTAATGGCACTTTGCTTGGAATGACTCTCATTGTTATCTGTAAGACCCAGGTAATCAGTGGCCCAGAATGTCTAGTCACATTTGTATGTTTTTTGAATGTGTGTGTGTGTGTGTGTGTGTGAGTGTGTGTGCATGCAGGTGTGCGTCAGTATTTTGGTACGTGTGCAGCAGGGTGGGTTGGCTGTAATCAGATCGTACTTCTTCTTGAAACACTACCTCTCTCTCATTACATGCTGGCAAATACTGCAGGTGGTAAGAGATTAGCCATTTCCATGATAGCAAAAAAAAAACAGCTAACAATTCACTTATGAGCACAGCGGTTTCAGCTCCTGTTGTGGCACCCGATCTGCTCATCATTCAAACTGCCATGGAATGTGCGACTTACAGTTTTGCAATTTTCACCTGAGGGGAACAGAATGCCATTCATAAGCAGAAAAAGGATCTGGTTAATTTGTACCCAGAATCACACATAAACAGAATAAACAATAAACAAATTGGACAAAAGGAAGATTTGGCTTGATTCCCATGGTTTCCATGGCAACAAGTGTTTTCTTTGTCTGGGCATTTGTTACGTTTTGTCTGGAAGCATTTCTGTGTCACTCACAGTGGTAATCTGTTTACTTTGGTATTTTGTGAATTTCCTCTGCGCCTTTTGTTTTGCCTGGTCGTTTGCATGCAGGTTCTTTTTTATTTTTTTATTTTTTTCATTCTTTTACTTCTGATGGAGGCTTCCCTTCATGTTCTGATGAACTTCCAGTGATGTTATTAACCCAAGACTCAGCCTGTCAATTCATTTGTCAAACACTCCCTCCCACGCCTGCTGGTCGAATGAGGCACATCTGATAGTGAACATTTGCTTAACACAACGCGTCACACTGCTGGCATGTTAAATGGAGCGTATTAGCAGATATATTTGCATTTTTGGCATATTTTTCGGCTAGTAGCATTGGTTGCATAATAAAGCAGGTCATGCTTAGGGGTGGGACCACACGGGGCTGAAAGCTAATTGGCCCCTGGTATGCCTCCTCTCCTGTCATTCACCAATTCAAAACATATCATTGGCCAATGGTAAGGACAGCCCCTTTTATGTCATGCCCCTTCAAAAATTCCAGAACAAATCCCCCCGTTAGAAGTGCTTCCTCCTAAATCTGTCATTCCCAGCTGTGCCTCTGTTTCCCATTAACAGCCGACCATTCATTTCCCCTCCGTGCAGTAATTCCTCCCTGCAAACTTGGAGTTTCCGTTAGCCCTAGACGTGCTAATTAACCATTAGCACTCATCATCTTAAATCCTACTGTGGTTCATCGTTATCTGTAACGAAAACATCCTGGCACTGCATATAAGAAGTTTTTACACTTTCACCTGATGACTAGAAATATTTGAAATTGTTTTGTTTTAGTGGATAAAGCTTTCCTTTTTGTGTAATTCTCTGTAAAATGATCCCTGCGAACAGGTGGCTGCTAGGCTTGACTGTAGCAATCTGTGCTCTTTCAATTATAGTAACATGTTTATGTTTAACAAATTTTAAAAAGCATTAAAAGCATTTTTGCAGCCGAACTCCTATGCAGTCGCTGCCTGGCATTACGATCACCTGTTTATGTGAGTTAGCGTAACAGGATTTGTAAAGCTTGACTTGACTTAAAAACTGCAAAAATACCATGAAACAGACTGAGCTGAAAAATATAAGTGAAATTAATATATTTGCAGCTGGAATAACTGAAAATACAGTCATATTCTGTGAAGTATATGAGTGTTGTCTGTTGAGTAGCTTAGCATTTTTTTTTATTTGGTGGTAGTATTTTGTGTCTGTGTGTTTTGTGTCATCACATTTAGGTTTCTTCCGAAAACACTAACTGAAATGTGGTACTGGTGGGTGTTCGGGATCAGTGATTCCACTGTACGGACAGGCCTGTGTGGTGGGCGGAGCTTAAGCAGTGACTGGCAGCCATTTTTACGTGTGTGTGTCGGTTATAAGTGCACAAACTGGCGTGATCTCATCGCACGTGCACCCGTGCATTGACACTCACATTCTCGTCTTGTTACACATCAGTTTTTGTCATTTCACAGCTGCGCCCTGAAGAGTGTTTTTTTTTTCTTCTCCTTTATAATTTGTGTGTGATCTGTCCTCAGTATGTTAATGTCCTGAGATATAGGCTCATATCGGTCAAGTCTGTGTTTTTATTCAGTCCCAGGAAGAAGTCTGTGACCTGCTGCATGCCGCTCCTTTCCAAAACATCCTCCCTAGAGTTTACATCAAAGGTATTTACTCCGTATCATGACTTATCACATAAAACATGAGTCCGTCAGGAAAAAAACAGCACCAATCATTGTTATTATTATTGATGTCGTGTAATGAAGTATGTGCTGGAGATCTGACGGCCTTTTGTGTACTGTTGGGTGCTCACTGTAATGTCGTCATTATGTTGTGCAGAAGGGGAACGTCTCGATGTGCGGATGAAGAGGCTGGAGGCAAAATATGCCCCCTTGCACCTAGTACCCCTGATAGAAAGATTAGGCACGCCGCAGGTGAGATGGGTCTTCTCCCACGTTCCCATTTTCTCTCAGCGCCCGCCCCTTGTTCTCGAGCGGCTCTCGGCTCGCCCATCAGCAGGGTTTACGTCACAGCAAGCGTGTGTGCGCCGGAAGACGGGACGTGGCGTAGCGAGCGTGGGCCGAGGAGCAGGAGGCTGCTTCTCCGGATCTGGGCGCTTCTCTGGGAAAGCCGGAGAACACGTTGGTCGGGAAAGGCTCTAGGGGTGTCCGTGCATGTTTTCCCAGTGTAGAGACAAATATTAGAGGTGATAAAAAACAGGTTTGACTGGAAGTGAATTGCACAGTAGTTGTGTGTGGGCTGGTTGGTTCACGAACGGCCTGAGCACTGTGATTGCGTCCTTCTGCAACATGACTGCTGCTAAACACTGACAGCTGCGGTGTGCCCGTTGACCTAGTTTTTTGTGCATTTCAGATGGAGACTGAAAATGCATTAATGGAAACGCTCAAGTTTCGTAAAAATATTGCAGAAAAGTTTTTATGTTTGCTTCCAATGATATTTATGGTGAATTTGAAATATATATATATTCACAAAGGTGCAATGGAAATAGAATTTGCGGATTGGTAGATAGACAGAACATAATGATGATGACGTATGAGACATGGACGTCAGTCCCACACAGGTTTAGGCCGGTCATTCAGCGTCCCAGTGGGCTGCTGGGTATGTGGGCTGGCACAATTTATCACCTTGGACAATTTCACTTGACCACACTTTCAGTATGTCGCCTATAATTTGCGCAAAACTAAAACTATCGCTTTTATATGTGTGAAATCTGACGCTTTTCGAGGCTGAATGAAGAGGTCTTACCGAGGCTCACCAACACAGAGCTGCAGATGGGCCTTTTGATTTTTTGACCTGACCTTTCTCCGTCTGGGGGGTGCTTCTGCTGCTGGAAGTCCTTCCCCAACGGGGGCCAGACCGTTTACTAACAATTTCTAAACAGTCTAGTCAGGCAGCCTTATATGTATAAAGCTTCGTGACTTGGTCGGCCTTGGTTATCCACAGAACATACCAATCATATTAGTCTTTGGTTATGAGCCACTTCCCCCCTGCCTCCGGCTGCAGCAAATCTCCATCGCCCGCGAAGGGGACCTGCTGACCAAAGAGCGCCTGTGCTGTGGCCTCTCCATGTTCGAGGTGATCCTGACCCGCGTGCGCAGCTACCTGCAGGACGCCGTGTGGCGCGGCCCGCCCCCCACCAACGGTGTCATGCACGTTGACGAGTGCGTCGAGTTCCACCGCCTCTGGAGCGCCATGCAGTTTGTCTACTGCATTCCCGTGGGCACTCACGAGTTTACAGCAGAGTGAGTATCCCGGCACGTCTATCCGAGGGGGCGGAGCATCAGTCCTGGGGGCGGGGCATCAGTCCCGTAGGTGGGGTATCAGTCCTGGAGGCGAGGCGACAGTCCTGAGGGCGGGGCATCAGTCATGTGGCCGGGGCGTCAGTCCTGAGGGCGGAGAATCAGTCATGAGTGCGGGGCATCAGTCATGAGGGCGGAGCATCAGTCCTGAGGGCGGGGAATCAGTCATGAGGGTGGAGCATCAGTCATGAGGGCGGGGAATCAGTCATGAGGGCGGAGCATCAGTCCTGAGGGCGGGGCATCAGTCATGAGGGCATCCACAGACTGTTAATTTTAAAATGCCCTTGAGACTTAAGGCTGATTAATAGTTCTGTGTCATGCCTACGCCATTACCTACACTAGTGACCTGCGCCGTGGTGAGTATTTATACTTGTGTGCTGCTGTGTCTTGCTCAGCAATCACACCGCCAAAGTGCTATAGGTGATATATAGTCTTGGATGTTGCATTTATTATCTTCCCATCCTGCGATACACTCAATAGTTGAATCACGCAATTGAAATAGAAAAAAAAACAAACATTAAACAAGCATCAATTAACCAAGTCCTGGTTACATTTGTGCTGCTCCAAACTTCCCATAGACAAATTTGGAAAAATCTTGAGCCACTACAAGGTCACTTTTAATCATCCTGAGTGTTTTGTAGACCTGTTGCTACAACACCTTGGCTGGATTATTTAATACTAGGTATAAATAGCACTTCAGTTTCAATCAACGGTATAAGTACACCTGGTATGTATGCTTTCTTCGCTCCCATAGAAAAACTAATGCTACCAAGCAGACCAATCAGTTCTTGTGGCCTGCGTCACTGTGATGTGTAGCTACAGTCCTGGGGAGGTGCATGTCAGGCTGCAGCGTAGGGCCCATTGCGACACCGTACTTACGGCAGTGATGCCACACGAAACATCCGTAACACTGAGAGCGTGCGTTTGGTCTGCTGCGGACGACCAATCAAATCAAAAGCTGCAGATGTCTGCTAGGCCTGACCCTCGCTGCTCTCTCCCGCCTGTCTGAGCAGGCAGTGCTTCGGGGACGGGCTGAACTGGGCCGGCTGCTCCATCGTGGCTCTGCTCGGAGAGCAGCGACGCTTTGACCTCTTCGACTTCTGCTACCACCTGCTGAAGGTGCAGAGGCAGGATGGCAAGGACGAGATCATCAAGAACGTGGTGCGTTCTGCATATACGCATGTAGGCTCACGGCACACTATCAACACACGCTTACAGAACCGGTCAAAGGCTCTGACACACCTACCCACAGAAAGGTTTATTTTCAGTATTCTCTACATTTTAGAATAATTATAAACACATTAAAACTATAAAATAACATTCGGAATAATGCACTGACTAAAAACGTTTTAATTGAAAAAAATGTGTTAATTGCTGGTTCAAATCCCATATTAAGCAGAGGGATCCCACCATTGGGCCTTTGAGCAAGGCCCTTAACCCAAATTGCTCCTTGACCTGGCTGACCCTACTGCCTCCTCTATGCCAGTTCCATGAGGTGGCCTCCGGGGATGCTTTTCCAGCTGTCTTGAAGGAGGTCCCTCATATGCTGAGCTCTCATTGGCCGATTTTCCAGCAGTCCTGAAGGAGGTCCCTCATATGCTGAGCTCTCATTGGCCACACTCTATGGTTATACTCCTCCAAAACCGTTTCAGTTGTGTTTAGGTCAGGTAGCCAGGTCATGTGAAGCACTATCACTCTGCTTTGTAGGCAGCTTGACGTGCGCAGACTTTTGACTGGTACTGTATATATACATGAAGGGATTATGACACTCTCAGATTTCTTTTGTACGTTGTTAACTAACCACGGCACGACATAAGGACAATGATTGACAATAAAAGATCCACAATGAGTTTTAACAGTCAAACACTGGATAGTGCAAGACAATGAGCGCTGGACTTAAGACTGTATATTCATGGTGTGTGAATATGTAATCAATGGTAATAAACAGTGTAGCAGTTTGTGTAGCCCATTGTCTCCTGGGCACCTTCAGACAGACCTCACACAGACCTTACACAGACCTCACACGCTAAAATGCAGGATGACTCACTATACTTTTCTAAATGGGAGTGGCGGTGAATCAGTGTTCTGTTGAAACCTGTTCCTTCAGCCTGTATACATGGGAGGTGCACATCTCTCTCCTGAAATGGAACAAAGGCTTAGTCACCAAGCCTTCTCTATGAAGAAGACAGGGCACAGGTGCCTCTTGTTTTGAAACCATTCACTAAGGACTGAAGAGCGAATTTCCAAGACTCACTCAGCCCGCAGGCTATATTTTTGAGAATATTTCTATGAAGTTAATGAGTTTTGGAAAGCTAATGAAAGTTCCTTGAGGGATAATATGAGGGTTAGGGTTAGGTATTTTCAAGGGGCTGCTACCTTACCAGGAGAGGGGAGGTGGGGTTCATTTTGCGAGAGGAACAGGCAGTAAGAACCACAAAATCAGCCATGCAAAAAGGTGCAGGGGCTCAGGCACCCTTAGTGCCTGTTGGGGTCTCACATCGAAACCAATAAAAAATGGAGTTAGTGAGTTTTGGTAATTTTCTCTTCAACAGCACAATACAAAACATACCAGGAGTGGTTCAATAAAATAAGTATAGACAGTAGAATAATTATAAAACTATTGTGGACCTAAAACTTCATTCTCCCCCGTACAGCCCTTAAAGAAGATGGCAGATCGAATCAGGAAATACCAAATCCTGAACAACGAGATATTCGCTATACTGAACAAGTACATGAAGTCAGTGGAGACGGACAGCTCCACCGTCGAGCACATTCGCTGCTTCCAGCCCCCTATTCACCAGTCGCTGGCCACCACCTGCTGAGACGCTTCAGGTCTCTGGGAATGAACATCCTTCAGCAGCCTGATGGGATGGATTCCAGGTGCTCCGTCCATCCCTGTCGGAGGTGGACCATCTCGCGGAGGTGGCAACAGAAGCAGCCATCGGCCACATGACAAGTGACTTTAACGACCCCGTTCATCGCAGCCGTCTGCCACCCGCGGCTCTGCGTGGAGTCGTGTTCAGTTATGCATAGTTCTGTTTCACGTATTCCTCCTCACCTGTCCTGGTTCTTAACACATGCCGTTCTCCAAACATTTAAAAATAAACTGCCCCTAAAAAGCCTTACTTGTTTTTTGTTAGCGCGTTAGCATAAAGGGCGGTTTCTGGCCATTTTAATGATCTGTGCAGTTAAAAAGAAAAAGAAAAATAATCAGTAAAATTAGCTATTCAATTGCCACGTAATTTTCAAAGCACTTCCCGAACCGGACAGGTAGGGAAGACAGTAGCTGGGGAAATAAGCACAGGAAGTGTGAAAGTATTGATGAGGAGTTTATTTGCCATTTTGTAAACCACTTGTGATTACTTCCATGTTGTCAGTGCACCCAGTTCCTTGCTATACGTGACGTGCAGGATACCGGTGCCGCATGGAGGGAAATCACGTCTCCTGCTTTTCTCGTTAGTGTATTCAGTGTAAATTCACCTCGACGTGTGGCGACGTGACGTGACCGTGCGATAAAGCCGATCGCCCTTGGTCCAGGCAAACTCCAAGGGCTTCTGTTTCTAAATTCTAACTTTCATTTTCCGTATAATTTCAATATATATGGTCCTGATTAATTCACCCCTGCATCCTAAAATGAAAGACCTGCAGGGCAGAAAGCGAGATCTCAGTATTTTGCCCGACTAGCATCGTCTTGGTGCCACTGCATTTGTTTTGCAGATTTTCTCTTCTATATTTCAGAAAACATCCTTGCTCCGTCCAGTTCAGGTTCACAATTAATAATCTCCAAGAGTCTGAATTAAAAGGTTAATTTTTAAAGTTCAACCTTGAATATAAACAGCAGTCTCTATAACTCAGCAGTGTTTCAAAAAATTATATTAATTTATGATTTCAACTGAATTTTTGAGAATTGTTTTTTGATAACCATTCTAAATGCATGCTGTTGTGGAAGTATTGTCTGTAAATTGTGTATTCAGTCCATTCATTATTTATTGTTTTTAAAAGTACTTATGCTTTTCGTGTCTTTTGAAGTTGTTTTAAGGTGTATTGATGAATAAATTATGCTTCATAGTACCGTAAAGGATTGAAAGAATTATTTATAGAAATTAAGCTGAGTTACCTTTCATGGTAGGCATAACTTGCCTACTCAGTGAAGTTGCAATGTTGTAGAAGTGAAGGGTGACCTGAAATAATTTGCTTCCAAGAAAATGGGCCTGTAGTTATCTCAAAAGTCTACGAACCAGGACTTAACAGCTATTCGAAATCATAGCAGCTTTATCAACAGCTATTAGCCACCATATGCAGTGTCGATATAAAACAATAACTTTCACTTGTTGCATAAACATAATATTCGCCTATACTATCCATTCATTTTCCTGTTTCAGGTCTGCAGTGAGCTTGGAGTCCAGTTTGCCTGTAATTATCTCTCAAATGATGTATCTGTATGAATTTGATATGTTCACATGAAGACAGTGGAGTAAACATCACGCCAAGATTATTTCTGCGGACTTGCTGCATTTTTTTCTGTTTTATAACAAGTCCTAAATATGAAACAACTTATTTTTAAGCTAAGTAGGTGGGAGAAACTATTTAAAATTATTTGCTAATTTTCAAATTTTGCTAGGGTTCTGGTACATTTCATGCTTATACATATGAATGGTTTAAGGGGTAAATTTTAAGATGCTTTCTAAATGTTTTGTTTTGTAGTTTATGAAAGGTAGTAGGCCTGTAGCATTATTATAACATTATGTGTGCACCGGCTGTCATTGTCAGGCTATACCTGATCTAGTATATCAGATATCAGATTTACTTCATCATAACTTCACTTTTCTTAGGTAGTTTAATCACACCGTTATAGCTAACGGAAGACGAAGGGAGAAGAAGGAAGCCGTACAATGACGCCATCCCGTCTCACAGGTCGTCTCACATTTTTCCCTGGGACGGGTAGAGCTGAAAAGCGACAGGACAATAGGGGAGTGGCACAAATTTAGCCGCAGCAGGTTCGCCACTATCTGTCTGGACAAATACCGTCTTTCAAGTCTGTGCACGCTGACAAAGGCTGAAAACATCAGCTCAAATACATGGTTCTCTAAGGAATCCCCACAAATGTAGCCAAGGCTCCCGTACCCTTCTTCTCTGGCAGGAGTCCCGCAACCGGTTGCGGATTTCCCTGCTCAGACTCACCTTGATCAGCTAATTACCGGGTATAGTAGGTGCGTCTGAGCAGGGAAATCTACAGGCTGGCCCTCCAGGACCGGAATTGGGGAACCCTTGCCACAAACCTGCAGTATCTCCCGAGGATTCGTGGAGGGGTTGCTTAATTAAAAAAATAATAATATAATGCATATTTTCATTTTTGAGAGCCATCACTTTCGCGCGTTCTGTTTGCAGTTGAACAAAAATCCACCTCCAAAACCCCGACACCTGTCCGCGAACACCCCAGCTGCGGGACTACGCAGGTTTGCGCACCTCAACTGCGGGACTGCGCATATTGGAGCGCATACCCGAGTGAATAGGGGCACCATGGGCAGCCAATCAGAGCGTGGCGGGGGCGGGCCGTCAGGTGCGGTTCACCTGAGTGTGCCCGGTGTCTTATTTATGCCATTATTGCGCCTGGCTGTCCTTGGCGATGGGGGATAGTGAAGGTGCGCCTGGGATTAATCTATCACCGTACTGAAGACCCGAGAGAAAAACGCTCTGTCTTTTACCCGGAACACCACTACATTAAGGACGAGTGTTTCCTAAAGCGGATCATCGGCCGGTATTTTTACTGTGTTTCTTTCTTGTCTTTTTGTGCATTGTGAACTTTGCTTTCTATATAAAACGCGAACAAGGAAGATGTTTCAGGGTGTCTATCTGTCAAATGACTCTTGCAAAAACGGTGAGTTGTTCTTCTTGTGTTTTATGTTTTAAATCTTAATGGGCAGCTTTTCTTGTCTATGATTTAAGGTTATGGGGACGGTGTGAACTTTGAAATGGACATGGAAGAAGTGAAATTGCCAGAGAATTAAAAATGGTATACTAGCTTCATAATCGGCCTTTAACACGAATTGTAACTATCAATTCCGAATGTTAATTTCGCTTTAAATTGCGGTGGTCGGGGTTTTGAACGGATTTAATTGCGGATTCGGGTTTCGTGCGTATTGGTGAAAAATAAATTGGTCTGAGATACTGAACTCGGGACTTAATGTTTAAAAACCCAAGGCCACTTTACCGGTCATGCCCTGCGTTTTGTTCTCGTTATGTTTACCAACTTCCATACTCGGGTTCTCTTCCAAAACTAGTGTTATTTGTGTGTGCTGATCGACTGAGGTGGGTAGTTCCCACTCAGGAAATACGAGCCCTTTGGTCGGAACTGTATATGTTGACAGGGTAAATATACTGCCGCCCTGTTCCGCTACCAGCCACTGGAAATTCATGCAGGGTTCTGCTGGAGTGAGATTTGCAATCCGAGACAAGTCTGCACACACATGCACAGGCATTTATATGTATTTAACAGTTTTATTACCTTGTAAATAGTCTGTGGGGTTTGCAAACTGCCCCGACGCTTTTGATACAGCTAATTTTAGATTTATAATGGAATAATATCGATTTCCCGCAAGATGCCTAGAGTTGGCAGCTCCGTACACGGTGAATTGAAATGTATCAGTATTTATAGGCGAACTAACAAATTATACATGCATAAGTAAAAGTCACTGGCGTGTAGCAGTCGGGAACAACATCCCCAGTAAAACTGAATTATATCTCTAAATATTTATTTCATAAGGTCCAAAGTGCAATTTTCCAAACTGGATTCAAAAACATGCAATTAGAAACTGCCTAGTTTCTATAAAAACGTGCTTCGTATAATCTTTGTATCGATAAGCCATTTCTCTTACTAGAATGTCCCATTTCTGTGTACCGTATTAGTTTTATATATGTTTTAATAATTGCTTGTTTAATGTGGTGGCAGGTGTGTAAACAAAGCCTTGGCCGTGAACTACTGTTCCACTTTTCACAATCAGTCGTGTTTCCTGATTTAAGTATAGGGGAATTTCGGCAGTACTTGTAACGCAGACGCAGACTGAAACAGCACCTGCATTGCAGGTGGTTTCTGCCTGAGTCTGCGCTCCAGCTTAGTGTATGATGAGCGGGCGCCTCAGAGATGCGGTGGCCTAGCTTCCGTAAAAGGCACTGCATGGTATTTAACACGTGACCTTTCCTGCCGGCTGGGTGTTGTCCACATAGATTAGTAGTAGGTTAAGTGAGTAGTACCATAGGTTATTATTTGATCATATGTTGCATATTTTTGTGCAAGTTATTGTGAAATTTTCCCAGGTGAGAACTATTTAATATACTGTGCTTTACGGTAATATTTTTTAAGGTGTAAATGTCAGATTAAAATTTTATATTTTCTTTTCGCTGTTCTTCCAGACACATTTCTACGGATGCTGTGCTTGTCCCGGACTGTTGTCTGTAGTGTCGGCAAGGAGATGCTCCCTAATGACACCCTTAGTAACAGGAACAATGTCACTAACTTGGAAACCCATATTGGCCAGGATAAATGGAACAACTACCAATTCTGGATTGGCTTGTGCCTGGCAATTCTGTCGGCCTTCCTCATTGGGGGAAGTGTTATTCTGAAGAAGAAAGCCCTCCTCCGATTGATTGGAAAAGGAGAACCTAGAGCAGGTGTGTGTGTCAGATTATCTAGGGTAGGGCTCATGGTACAGTACTGTGCAAAAGTTAGGCAGTCAGATAACTGAAGCGATATGTTTGGGTAGTAGGTGTATATTTTAACATTATAATATATGAAAATTAAGAGTAAAAATAAACAAGAATTTATGTTCTCTAAAAAGTCACTAATATCTAGTTTGATCGCAAGAAGAACATAACTTCAGGTCCCAAACCGTGCCTCAGGGGCACCTTAGTCATTCCTTGCATTTGTTAAATTTAACCACCAGCTCACTTAATTACTTTAATTAGTTAAAAAACGAAATCAATGAGGTATTGATTATTGATTAGCTCCATGAAGTATGCTAGTGCTGGATGGTTACTGCAAATACTGGAATGAATTTAGGAGAGGTTTTTTAAAATTTGAAAACTAACATATCAACATAGTTTTACACCAACATGAAGGATCATTTAATCGTTTTTTGACTGCCTAAGGCTTTTTCCAGAGTACTGTATGTGAGATTTTTTTTATATTAGCTGTGGCATACATTAATTTCTGATTCAGCCAGTGAGGTTCAGATATCTAAATAAGGAACATTTTCCCATTTTGTAACTGTCCCTGATATTTCATGCCAATTTTATCTGTTGCATTAGCTGAACAATTCCACACAAAGATGTATTTGTCACATCCATAACACTGATAACGTGATCTATTTATAATATGGAAATTGATATATGATTTTTGAGGTTTTGCTTGCATCCAACCAAAGAGACTACCCAAAAAACTATGCAAATTGGCTCTTTGATACTAAGCTTGCCCGAGCTCTGAGGCATTCTGTTGGCCAATATGAGTCTAAATATCACATCCATAACAGTGGAATTGCGCAGCTATAAACATCCTGGTACCTATTCTATCATCGTTTAGTGCCAACACTAACCCCCGTAGACTGATGCTCATCCACTGAAATAAAACATTCTAAAGATAATGGCCACAGATTTATTCTGGATGCATCTAGATTGCCGAGCGAGCCGGTTACAGTTCTGATGGTGTTGCTTTGTCCAGGTGATGGTGGTCACGGATACTTGAAGGACTGGTTGTGGTGGGGGGGGCTTCTCACCAGTAAGTTAGTCGCATCATTGCAAACCGTAAAGTAAAATACTGTGTTTTGAATTCTTGCTTATGGTCATGATTTGGCTTGTCGGTGCTTCTTCTCAGTGGGTGCAGGAGAGGCTGTGAACTTTGCAGCCTACATGTTTGCCCCTGCGACTGTGGTGACGCCCCTCGGCGCACTGAGTGTGCTGATCAGGTAAGCTCATCCGGCTCATTGCTCACACGCACCGCGAGTACCGCCTCAGCAAAACCAATAAGCTGCATTTACTACCTGTAACAGTGCACGTATGCACCAAGTACAGTTCCGCACGTCGTTTTTGGTTCGGTACGCGCAATGAAACCAATGAACACATTTATTGACATGGGCAGAACCTAACAGAAAATGTTATACTGATTGTGGCTGTGAGTTGGTTATGGTAAACTTTGGTTACATTTGGTTATAATGGCTGGTTTTTGGGAAGACTTTCCCAATAGAGTGCACCAGCATGGGAGAGAGGGTAGCCGAGAAGACCGTTGGTTCTGTTATACCAAACTCAGATGCATCATCCGAATGTGTGGATGACTGGAACAAGACAGAAATAGCCTCTGCAAGTTAGTCTTCCTGTGGAATTAGAGGCACTTTTACCAAGAAATTCTTACTGGGTTGAAAAATAACTATAGGCTATGGGGATATTTATGACTTCTAATATGCGGCCATGCTGCATATTAGGGAACCGGCAACTTAGTTCATTATATATTATAGTTTTTGTTCTTTAATTCACATAATTGTCTTTGCAATGTGCAAATAAGTGTCCCTTAAGTTTTGTTATTCAGACGTTCATAGACACCACAGGGACCAACATTTTAGAGATTGGTCCTGCTGTGGTCAACCGTGGGGCCCTTTCGATGTCAAGTGAATTGTGATTTGGAAAGCTTTCAAATGATTGCAGCCACTGTTGTGTGGAGCTGGCCTACGGCTTTGCAGCTGACTGTTGGTTCCGGCTATGGCCGCTTCCGACAGTGCGCTGCTGTCCTCCTACCTGCTGGGGGAGTCATTGAACCTCCTTGGAAAACTGGGCTGCATCTTCAGTCTGCTGGGAAGCACCATAATGGTGATTCATGCTCCAGAAGAAGAAGAGGTTACCACACTGCAGCAGATGGCGCAGAAACTCCTTGATCCAGGTAGATAACATATCCTGTGTGTGTGTGTCCAAGTACACTATACAAGCAAAAGTATTGGGACACCTGGTTAAGGGGTAACCAACTCCATGTTGGTGCCTGTGCATTGATGAATGGAATGTTGTGAAGGTTCCTGTGGCTGTAATGGCCAGGTGTCCCTGTACTTCTGTCCATCTTGTGTATATGTATGTTGACTAGTTTTTTCCATGCAGTCAGAAAGACCTGGCAATTTTGAATGACAGTGCATTTTGAATAAGATGATCAGTCATTGGTTCAAACATAAGATGTGAGTTATGTAAGTTTCATGGCTGCAATGCACTGCCATACCATAGCACAATAATTGGTGAACACTGGCACACCCTGTCCTCCTCCACAGGACAGAGTTTCTAATCACATTTGAAAATCACAATAGTGATGCTTTCATATATTCGTCTTCCTGTGTGAGTCGGGGTACTTCTGAAGATACTGGTTTTGTCTCATTGTTAAGAGCATTCATAACATTATATTGTTACCCATTTACTGATTTTTTTTTTCCTTTGCATTATTTTAAACAGTTTAGTTAGCACTAGGAGTTTTTTGAGTTTGTGAGCTGGGATCTGGATATAGATACAGGAGAAGGTGCTTTAGATAATCGAGTCCATGTCCATTGGAAAGCGGATTGGATTCCCTTCTGTTACTGCTGTTACACCCTTGAACATCTCAGCAGACTTGGATCACCTTTGGCGACTTAATGTTGCTGGAAAAAACGTTCATATCTGCGCTATAAAATTTAAGTAACATGGAATTGGGTAAAAACTATATGAGTCCGATCTAAGATCATTGCTAAGCACAATGCATGTTTTAATAAATTATAAAAATACTGTGAAATATTAGACGTCTCCACTTAACCAAATGTCAGATATTTTGTACAGTGTCATGGAGCTTTTTTGTGATCGAAGAATGCTGTCTTACGAATAATGTCATGTCCAAATAACCACAAATTTCTCACAACGACAAAATAACCATGGTTTGCTTACTCTGGTGCATGTTTGCCTTTCCTAGGTCAACCATTAAGAACCTTTCTAACCTGCTGTTGCCCTATCTCTGCAGGGTTCCTGGTGTATGCCAGCATTCTGCTGGTGGCCTGTCTGATTCTGATCTTCTACTTTGCTCCACGCATCGGTCAGTCCAACATCTTGGTGTACATCAGTATCTGTTCCCTGCTGGGCGCCTTCACGGTCTCTTCTGTCAAAGGCTTAGGCATTGCCATCCGTACCTTCTTCTCCGACCCTTTGGTCTTGCAACATCCCCTCACATGGATTCTCCTGTGTTCGCTGCTGGTCTCCATCATCACGCAGGTCAACTTCCTGAACAAGTCCCTGGACATTTTCAACACGCTGCTGGTCTACCCCATTTACTACGTCTTTTTCACCACCGTGGTGCTCTCCACCTCCATCATTCTCTTTAAGGAGTGGGGAGCCATGTCTGGTGTTGACGTGGTGGGTACTATCTGCGGCTTCCTGGTCATCATTTTAGGGGTGGGCATGTTGCACATCCTGCGGGATGTCAACATTACACTGGACAGTCTGAGGGACAGCATCCGCGTGCAGCGCGGCGAGAGACAGAAGGTCGGAGTGGAGGACAAACGTGTCCTTATAGAGAACATAGACTTTATGTCTCCTGTAAAGGACGATGCACCGCGGGTCTTTATTATCAGCTGAGCAGCATTTGATGAATCATAGAGCTATTTTAATGTAAATATGTGAAATTTACTATTTACACTAGCTTGGCACCCTTGCACTGCTACTGCTGATGGCTTTTGCCAATGAAGCATGGCGCCGTTTGTAACACTGCTCTGTCTTGATAGATGCCACCCCCGGAGCCAGAGGTATTTCCATTGTTCTAATGTCTAGTGAATGTATTTAGGTCATTTGTTTGACTGTTTATAGACATGTTAGGGTATTTCCTGCCAAATCTGCCAGACTAATTGCATCTTCTCAGACTGAGATCTGATTGGTTTGTATTGGTCTGTGCACTAACCTGATGTTCGCTGAGGATACCCCGACCCCTAATTGGACAAACGGTTTCTAAAAATGGATGGATGGATAGATGTTTATGATATTGTCAATCATGGTATACTTATTTATGTACTGTGAAAGAACACTGTCTGTTTTAAATTTGTAGCACTATACATTTAATGGAGGAAAAAATATTTTTAAGGAATGGATTTTTGCATGGAAAGTAATCTATTTTTTATTCATTCAGGATTCATTTACATGAAATGGACAAATTTTTTATTTTTTTATTTCTATTGCAGCATGGGAATTAGAAATGATTTTGTGTTGGATACTGACATTTTTTCATGGATATTGGCATTTTTTCATTGATAATGGCATTTCTTCATTGATAATGGCATTTATTTCTAAGTTGTTGATGGGGTTTTTTTCCAATTTGCAGACAAATACCTTCAAACCCGAAATGTTTTTGTATCTTAATGATGTCGTTCTGATCACTCGAGAACACAATATATATAATAAAATCTGTAACATGTTGCAAAGTTAAATTGAGGGCTCAAACTGTGGATATTTATTTTTGTAACTAAATGAATGAATAAATCTAAATGAGAGCCCAGTGGATCTTTTGAACACTTTGCATGCATTTTCGTTAATTCTTTGCAAACAAAATGTTGTCTCCTGTTTGAATTGTGCAAAATTTAGCAAATGTGCATTTGTGACACTTTTCTGGAATACTGCTGCTCCATAGTGCTCTGTGATTTACTGATACTGTCTTTATATTCATGCCTATAAAACCAATTTCATTTTGAAATATTGATTTATTACTTTGACTACAAAAACCAAAAAACTGCATAGGATTTTTTGACTGTTTCTTATAGATTTCTACTCACTGAACCTGGGAAAAATATATAAAAAAAATTCATCACATAAGGTTTTCTTGCAAAACTCATGTTTTTAGTGTAATTAAGCCTACAATTTCCCTTTTTAAACTGAAATCTGGTATCCTATTCTTGAGTCAAAAAACCATATCCAATAATGATTTCTTACATTAATTTAATATTTCTAAGAGCGAGATTCAAGAGAAATACAAATAGAAAATGCGAGGAATTGATGGGGGTCGGTGGGTTTGGCACAGACAAAAAGAGTAAACGTAGTATTAAATATATCATGAAGGAATAGTTTTTCGTTTCTTTTTTCAATTATAAGAAAAGTTATGCATAGTTAATTGTAATAAAATATTGATTTTTCATCGCTGTTGTGTTTTTTTAATGTAAACTCATGTTTTGCAAAAAAACTGTACGTGATGGCGGGATATGGAGATCATTTTTGGATTCAGCACCCTAAATGCAATAAAATTTACCAAAAAATATCCCATGCTGCTGAAAAAAAAATTGCAGACCTGTGTAATCAGATGGCTGCAATTGTATTAGTTGCAGCAACTTTATAGACAAGTAATAACAGACGCCCCCTTGTGGGCTCAAGTGGTGTTGCGTGTGTTTTCATGCATTAAAATATTGACCCTGAATGGGTCTCTCCTATTCACAAGTCTGCCTTTGCTTTCCTTGTGAACTGTGTCATGATAGTTTGTTACAGCTTGCAATACACAAAAGATCAATGTACACGTGCCTGCTGTGAAGTGAGGTGAAACGGTCATAATGTTTTAATTAATTTTTATTTTTTAACAAAAATAAACACCGGGATTGCCTGTAATTTTTCATTTTCGCGGAGTAATTACGAGTGAATTTGTGCAAAGACGGGTGTCGTCTTCCAACATCTGTGGCTGTGGCGGAGTGGAAAAGATCCCCGGACTCAGTTACAGTATTTCTCCAGGTGTAAGACATTGCACGGTTTGTGACAGCACTGCTCCACGATCCCCCCCCGCTTGACCTTCGTCTCCGGCTGCTCTTTGTAGCGATACTCGTCAGCTTCATTCTCTGGGCCTGATTTCGGAGACAGGAAGCCTGCAGAGATCAAGATTAACCTAGAATATTGCTCACCAGGTGAAAAGGATTGATTATAATTGTGCCTTTTAATAAGAACTGCGATAAGGCGCAATGGTCTAAATTTAACACTTGCCAAAGAAGTGCTTTATAAATGGATATGTACTTCTATTGATGGCGTTTGAATGTATGACAAGAAATTTTAATGCATTTTGAGTGCTGAATATTTGCTTTACATGATGGGAAGTGTGATTTCCTTGTTCAAACCTTGAATTTAACTGCACACGCTCATTGTTGAGAAATGACCAACCTAAGCAGGCTGATGTTGGGGCTAAATGTGTCAGTCTATCATCATACCCAGCAGGGAGTCCACATCCCGTTTAGTGTCAGGGTTGAAGAAGAAGCCACGCTCCCCACACACCAGGAAGAGCGCCTCCACCAGGTGGGAGCCGCACAGGTGCTGGTTGGAGGCGGCGTCGGCCCCCGGGCAGGACAGCACCAGCAGCACCAGCAGAGGAGATGC
>JAODKM010000046.1:6086171-6097400 GCA_026780845.1 Petrocephalus sullivani | reverse complement strand
TATGGGCCAACATTTCTAAAGAATGCTTTCAGCACCTTGTTGAATCAATGCCACGTATAATTAAGGCAGTTCTGAAGCCGAAAGGGGGTCAAACACTGTATTAGTATGGTGTTCCTAATAATCCTTTAGGTGAGTGTACATGGACATGATATCTACAGACATGATATTTACACTTTTGTCTTTATTTTAGCATACTGAGTTCTCCTTCCATCTATCTGCAGAAAAAATATCTCACCTCTATTTCCCAGGTCACTGAAGTGGAAGAGATCGGTTTTCACGAAAGAAAAGAAGTTGTACGACACATGCACCAGCAACTGGGGGGAGACTTCAGTATGAAATGCTATTTTACAGGCCCGTTATTTTATCGTGCCTTAATGTCCTGTTTGGGTTTAATGTTTGAGAAAAAGGACAGTCATCTCCTTCGTTGTATGTTCACTCAGCAGTTACAGGCTGCAAAACTTTAGTTTGAATATTGCCACAAGTTCAGCATATAGGGACCTAGCTTCCGGTAACAGGGATGTGGTAACCAGTTAATAAGCCTTGACCATCTTTGTGATGAGTTTGTGAGAATTTTAGGAGCTTAATTGGAACCTCTTCTTTCACTACTCCAAGGTCCTTTCACCTTTTACAGGTGACTTATCAAAAAGGGACACCACTGCATCGTACATGGGAAATATCGAAAAATCCAGTCATTACCAGTGGCCACTAATGTGGTCCATAGGGACACACAAATTTCAAGCCAGGGGCGAAGAGAACTGGGTGTGAGATTGTGTACGATATGGATGGGATGCCAGTCTGTCATGGGGTAAATTAGTCAGGCACCAATTAGTCAGAGACAAGCAGAGTGTCCTTCGGAAACCTACACGGAGATATGGAGAATTGCACACACACAGTCAAAGCCCCAGAAGAATGGAGCCACTGTTGGGATATTATACTGTATGTTCATATTACATACAGAATATTTTATTTCAAAATGACTGGCTTTTCAGGAAGTATGCCCATATTGTTTCACTGAACTTCTGTGCACAGACGGGCACTTGCATAATACAATTAACTGCGACACTTTAATAAACAAACATCCGTTTCCGAAGTGTGAACAGAGTGGTATGAAAACGTGCATCGATAAAGGTGTAGTAGCAGCAGATAAAAATATCGCTGTTGAATAATTTTCAGAAGTTCAGACGAATGTGGATGCTAATAAACGTGCTGCATGCAGATTAGGAGAGAGCAGATTGGCTGTGGCTTTGCCCACTGGGGAACTATAGATAACTTTATTTAAGGGTGTTTCTGATAAGAGCTCATGCAGGTTTTGGGGTCGGATTTTATGGCTACAATTAGTTTACTTTGTTTACGTTGTTTTGGTGCCTCTTCCTCCTGTTAAATCTGTGGGCACAGGGAGGTCTTATCATGGGGGACATCAAAGACCCCAGCTGTGTTCAAGTCGTTACTCCACTGACATTTAAAGCAGGTCTTTCAGCTGACTCTGGGTTTTCCTTCACCTATCTGCGGTGGAGAGAGAGAGAAAGAAAAAAAGCCTAGCAAAGTTCAGAGAGGAATCGATCGCTGAAGACAAACCCCACGGCCTTCATCAATCTATGTCCAGAGGTCCGGAATCCTCCCATTAATTACACAGGGGCTACTTTTAAGTTTCTCGTCTAGGAACAGGTAAATTTGACAGGGGAAAAGCTTCTAGTTAAGTCTTGTTTCTGTGCCAAAGAGTAAATTTGTTTAAAGCATTCTAGTATTGGTTTCCCGTCATAGAAAATGGGTTCTGTTCCCTCTGTCCTTTTAGACTATGCGGGATATTTTAAAGTCTATTTCTATGAAGTATAATACAATGAAAAGGGGGCAGAAAAAACACCAGATTCGTCCATTGATTTCTTTTTCCAGAAATAGCCTTTTTGTTTTCCACGTTTAAAATAGTTTGCCTGTGATTTATGGTTTCTATATGCACAAATTCAAGGTTGACTGAGTGACTTTGGGAAGTTCCCCAGGCCGCCCCTATACAGGCCACCATCCAACAATGCAGCGGGCCGTTGCACATAAAGTAACCACGAAAGCCCGGAACTCTGTCTGACAGTGTTGATTGGACAGACGTCCTGATTGGATGGTGTGTACTTGAACATAATTTCATTCTCTTTAGTTATTTAAGCTCTTGTAATCCCTTCTAATGTACATTTAATGTGTGTGAAGTTTAAATAAATATATATGAGATTTGCATTGCATAGTGTGCATATGACAACTCTTAAATGAATCAGTGTTCACGCTGTTCTTAACAGCTGATGGGGCAAAACAAGGCAGAGAGGTGCCAGAAGGTGCCGAACGTTCTTAATGAAGCTGTTGGCGTGGCGAAAATAAGCCCTTGCAACAGTGAACAGATCCATCATCTCACAAATCATCCGTTTAACATTTAACTTAATCATCACTATAGCGAGTGAACAGACAACAGTTGATGTGGGATCTGCTTGGTTATAAGAGCCTAATATCAGCCCTGTCTTGGAAAGAGGAGCAATATTTGAATTATGTATATCAGTGTTTTCCAAGCCGGTCCTTGGGGACCCACAAACAGTCCACGTTATTGCTCCCTCCCAGCTGGGAGGAAGCAAAAATGTGGTCTGTTTGGCAAGGAGCAAAAATGTGCTCTGTCTGGGGGTCTCTGAGGAATGCCTTGAGAAAAACTGCTCTATAAAACAACTCATGTGTCTTATTAAACCCTGTGTACTATTAAAAATAATGTGTAATATTATAATAATGTTTAATACTGCTTTAAATTGGAAACAAAATATGACAGGGCCTTTTGTGCCAAGCACAAATATGGATTGGCTGATGAAGCACAGGTGTTTCCACTAATTAGCCTTATTTAAATAAGTTTCTGATTGCCAACCTGCTGTTTGGAAGGTGCGGTGCCAAGGTAATGGAGGTGGCTGCCCTGTGGCTTTAACACTCATGGGCAGGCAGTCTCTCATTAAGGCTTAGCTTAGGATTGAAATGCTACTGATTCAGAACGTTCTGTTTTGTTTGCAGGCCGTTCGTTTGTTGGTGATTTGTTTGCAGGCTGTTCGTTTGTGGGCCATTCGTTTGTTGGCTAATTGTATAATTTTCTTGTTAAGTAACCAACGTGTTTGTTGACTGATGCATTGGTAATTAATTGGTAGCTTAACACTGACTTGTATATGAAACTTATCATGTGACTGGTAACTTGCAATGTGCAATTTAAAAATGTTACATTACAAATGGTGGGGGATGAGGGGCAGATTGCTGTTCTTGCAATTAAGGATTTTTGAAAACTGCCTCGTGGCAATTACTGATCAGGAAACCATCAGCTTGGGCACTAGGTCATGATGATGATGATGATGATGATGATGATGATAATTATTATTATATTGTTATTATTGACCATTATTATTAATATTATCATTATGACATTGTCAATAATAATGATAATTATTATTATTATTATTATTATTATTATGATTTTATTTATTTATTTATTTATTTATTTATTTATATCTGATTTTTTTTTTTTTACTATAAAGGTCTGGGAACTGGCTTATTTTGTCGCTACTTGAGCACCTGAGGTAACCAGCAGTCACCGTCAGGCCTTTCTTGGCGAGAGATGCCGGTGGGTTTTTGATTGTTATGATTCCTGCACTGCTGTGAACACGCCTACTAGACCTTCGGATGTATACATTAACAGGAATCGGCTTGATCCCGGCGAGAGCCATACGGAGGCCGACAGCAGCGGCTTTGGCCGCGTAACATTCATCAGTTTTTAGCTTATTCTTTTTAACAGTTCGCCGTGAGCTCTCTTGAATTGTCGTACCGTGTCCCACAAGGTGGCTCCCTGGGTTGTGAAAAGGTACATTTTTAAAAGTCATAAACCCTCAAGTGTTCCCCTTGTTCTCTTCTAAGCTGATTTAATACCCTTGGCTTTATTTAAATGCTTAAATTTTGTGGGGGGGAAGAAATGCATTTTTTTAACAAGGCAGTTGAGTAATGTATTCATGTTCTGTCAAATGGGTACATCTTTTCAATTATAATTGTATGTCATTAATTGTCTTTTTACGCATTGCAACCGTCAAGTTTCAGTGTGACTTGTGAATTTATTTTAAAGTGGATTTTGAGGAAAGTAAATTGGTTATATCCTGGATGTTGCCGTGACTAAAGGGAGTAAATTTTAAAATTAATATATTACCTTTCCTGTACTGTTTACCAGTTGAATGTTGTAGAACAGGAGTGGGGAACCTGGTCCATGGAGGGCTGGTGTGGGTGCAGGTTTTTGGGATGACCTCTCAATTGGCCAATAATAAAGCAGTGGTTCTCAGTTCCAGTCCTGGGGACCCACTGTTATTGGCTGATTTGAGAAGTCATCCCAAAAACCTGCACCCATACCAGCCCTCCATGGATCAAGTTCCCCACCGCTGCTGAACTATAACTCCCTATACTATATACCTATACTATATAACTATATACATATACATGCGTACAGAAACACACTCAGCGCACCCTCCCCCCACTCCACGCCTTTGCTGCTTCGTACCCTCGGCATGGACAGGCGGGTCTGTGACCAGCGCTCCAGCGCTGCTGTTGTAGCTGCAGGACCGGATGGCTGTCTGTCTATGCTGGGCTACCTCCACTTCCCCTTTTCCCTCCCCTATTGCAAGTCACGATTTTTTTGTGTTGTAATGTGTACCGATTATGTACTTATGTTGCTGAGGTGTTTTTTTCTGTTCCTACATTGTACTCCCTACTGGAGTACAGTCGGGGGGCTATTTTTTTTATTCTCCTCCTCTTTCCCTATGCTATTCTGTTTTCTCTGTTCATCCATCCCGTCTTCCCCACCTGTCCACCTCCTATAATGTGATGTTTGTGTATATGTATGGTCGGGTTTGTGTATATGTATGGTCGGGTTTGTGTATATGTATGGTCGGGGTGATGGCCAATTCTTTCGCTGGTACTTGTGACCAGTGACATGGTGTATTGCAATAGCAATAAAGGGTTTCTCATCATCATCACCCCTGTTGTAGAGTAACAGCAGTAGTAATGCAGTGTATATAATGATTTTCTTAACGTTACATGAGTAGAGACATTAGTTGATTGACTAGTATAATCTAATAATAATTCGGCAGGGCTTGCAAGGTTAGGTAGGTCTCCTGTCCCCAAAAAACTGCTCTTGAACTGGTGAATCTTAAAGTACTGTATTAAAACAAATGTTTAGTAGGTTCAAAATTCAATCAGCATTCTGTTCCCCTAAAACTATTGATGTATTCTTTTGGACATCTTGAAGGGATTTATCACTGCCTTCTTTGTACTATGTTAACGTAAATCTCTCTTCCTCTTCAATCTTTACAAATTCTAGGAGCATCCTGGGACAGCATCTAAAATCTCTAGCATACACTCGCATTTCCTTTGACCGACTATTTCCTGGATGAAATTTAATTTCACAGAGTTTTTATACTCCTTTCGCTGCTTAGATCTTAAAGCTTACCCCCATAACTGACTGGATAAACAGTCTCTCAGTCAAAGCCCCCCCGTATGCCGTCAGACCTAAACAGACTGAAATCCTTTCGTTTAGAAATTGCCAGCAAAGAATCCATCTCCATATTCATGTGTCAAAAGCTGTCCTGTGTAGTGACCAGTAATTCATAGTTCCTAATGCAAACAGATGAGCAAAAATAACTAGGAAATACAGGAAAGTTACGACACCCAGTCCTGTAGCAGAAATGCATATTTCATGTATCGCATGAGGTGACCCGTAAGTCTGACCATTCATGCGTATGACCATTCAGCATGGCCTAAAATGACTATTTCAAAACAGCTGAAACGTACCACTACGAACTGATACTGCAAATCTTGGTATTAAAAACGTAATTACATTTCCACCGAAGAAAAACTGTCTGATTTTGTACAGAATTATTTCTTATCTGTATTTTGTTCTTTTTTTGGGGGGGGGGGCAAATGTGTTACATCCATTTGTGCTCAATTTTGCCGGCAATTTACAATGGTCTTTTGCCAACCATTTAGAATTTCTAGCTAGTGAACTAGAACTCTGCTTTTACAGCCCAATCTAACACAAGCCCCATGCATTCGGCCATTTTCATTAACCACTTGTATAATTAGGGTCACCCCCATGAGATGCAGTGTGTAAACAGGGTACTTCTCAAATGGTTAGGCAAGCCATCAAAATACGTACATTAGTGCATGCATTTGCAGATTAAAGACAATTGATTTCCCAATTATGATTGGTCACTGGACTGTGAGGTGGAGCCTATGCAAGTACAGGAAGAAGATGGGCGTTTATAAGAATGAGTGCTTGACTGTACTGTAATTGTGTTCTTATGTACCCGGTTTACATCATCTATTGCCGAGGACCAGTTCTAAAACTGAGAACGGAAGAACACAGGACAGTAAAAATCCTAGGGTGTCATTCTTGCCCTGCCCCAAATCTGAAGGATACATCAGTCGCATCCTTGCCGAACAAGACCAGTCCCATGATTCATTGCACCCCAAATTTGGTCTTGGGAGGCAAGTTAGCAAGACCGCTTTTGCCAAGACCACAAGTATGATCTTTGCCTTCTTGGCATGGAGATCCGATGTTTGGAAATTTGCATGAACAGAAACGCATGAGACATACTGCATTCTGATTGGACAGAGCTTTGGTCTGAAATCTCACTAGTCTGACTTAACGTCGCGTCACTGTTGGTGCCAATCAGACTCTGTTCCACCAGTGTTGCTTCTGAGTAGTAAAGCACAAGATTATTTGCATAGTTAATTATTTTCACTGTAATTGTACCTTCGCAAAATGACTGTTTAATGTGTTCGAATTAACCGACAAGCTTGGAAGGTGAATGGTGCATGAGAATGATAATCAGGTAATTAGATCACCAGGATTTTTGGATACTGATTAGTGTCACGTCGTTTATTCGGCTTGTGAGTAAATCGGAATGCTTTTTTTTCTTGTAGTATTTGTCTTTCTAACTTCGTACCCTGAAGCGCGGTGTGCCTGCTGACCAAGCAGCCGATTTCAGTTCTCTTTTGATCCGTCCATCTTTCCAGCCCATCCCTCATGCCTCGTCCTCCTCTTTACACTGCAGCGTCGCTCCTGAGATTCCCTCTGTTCCCCATTTCTCTTTGTGATTCTCCACTTTAACTGGTGCTTATTTAATAACTAATATTGATTTGAACAACACAAATATAATTTCCATCTGCAGCATCACCCAAACACACAAATAAGATTTTCTGTTATTTTGCCCCTGAGACTATGATTAATAGATGTGTCAGCATGTCCTTAATACCATTGTAAATCTGCTATAATCAATATTTATTTGCATATATTTGCATATATATTGCTTAAATAATGTGCTAAGGAATTACAATGTAGCAACTGAAATGCAATATCTCCCAAATGTAGCGACACCTGTTTGCAGTTTGTTTTCAGTGCAATGCTGTGGGCTGATTTTATTTTTTTTCCCTTCTTTGCAGGAATATGCGTAATTTGCTATTTCGATACTCATTTTAGCAGCGTTTTATGATTTATTAAAATAAGGTCTGTATGAAACATCCTTCGAGATGAGCTATATGAAGAGAACTTCAGTGAGACGCGCGTAAATCGCATTATTTTGCTTAAACCGGAGAAACTAATGGGAATCGGGAGCAGTGGATCTTGATTAAGTTTTTAAATATTACCGAACGCCATAAAACCCGCAAGCGGGAACAGGCCGCAGAGAGCTGCCTGTCCTGTAACGTGCTCGAGCAACCGCGCAACATCTTCCCCGAGCGAATGGCAGGCAATTGAGTATAAACAGGATGCAGATGGCGCGACGGCCAAAGCCACAGCGCAATGCGAGCCCGTCCTGCTGCTGGCCGTCTACCTGTTTTAATTAGGCCCGAGCGCTCACTTTAATTAGGCCCGAGGCAGCCAATCACAGGAGCCCGGGGGTACCTCACTCCTTTAGGGGGCCCTCGCTCCCCACAGCAACATTTTGTCGGAGGTGATTAACTTGAACGTCGCCGAAGCAGCCAGTATGCCCAGCCAGACACGAGCCGGGGCAGACGCATGCCAGAACGTGAGTAACATTGCCGCATTTCGTTCAAGGTGCCGGCTCGCAGGAAAGAGCATGTCACACGAGCCTTTCTAAAATGACTGCAAATCGCAGGATCACCCGTATCACCAATCGCCATATGCCACTTGCCTCCCACTGTACATGTCAGTGGCCTGCGATGATCAGAAGTTTCTAGATTTCCTGACATCTTTTACAACCAGGTATCGGGTTAGGGGAAGGGGGAGCTTTTGCAAAAGTATTAAAAGTGCCTCTCTTAAAAGGCACTGGGTGCCCTCTTTTTGTGTTTTTTACTAGCGGTGATTAACATCCACCCCTGTCAGGTCGACAGTTTTTACCATCAAGCACCTGCACAGCCCTGTAGCAACCATTTTGCATGCTTATAAAAAACACGCTTATGAAATCTGCATGGCAACAACACATGCCATTTTTAGTTCCATAATGCTGTGTTTTCTGGTGGATTTACTTTGAAAATACACATTTAAAATATTTGTTTCATTCAAAGGACAAATCATTTTAAAAGACATTCCCCGGGACAGTTTAACACCCCAAATGCACAAGCGTGACAGTCAGTGCTCACAGATCCCGCATAACCTGCCGAAACCTTACACTCCCTGTATTACGATTCTGCTGTTCTCGATTCACTGTAAATGGGGAGGTTGTTGTTAACCAGGTAATGACTGACATAATCTCGCCATGGACCCTTGAGATAGACTATTACATGTTAGAAGTCTTCTTGCACAGTGGAAGAACTGTCATGACTTCATACGTATCTTAATTTGCCATTTTATCATTAAGATTTAATAAAGGCCTTCGCCGCTGTAGAGCTGATAAACGGCACAATGCAATTTCAAAAACGTTCTATTGCACAAGGCTGCCGCAATTACTGGGGAACGTATACTTTCCACAGACGGCCTCTGCTCATCCACTGTCCGACTATCTTGTTTGTAGGTTATTGCTTTATCCGCCTGGAATATGTCGCGTGTCAATTCCTCTTTCAAGTTAGTATCACAGTTCAGAAACTTTAAAATCCTGGGAGAACGTAAAGATCAGATTTGAACCTTGAAAGAACCAGCTTACAATTTACATAATTGTTTGGGCTCCTCTCATGTGCCGTCCTCGGTGTATCTGCCTTTGATAATGGAGCAGAAGGAAAAGTAATTTAACTCTGTTCGTCATGACTTCATTTAATTTACTATTTCAGCCTGCGTTTTTCCGGCAGAGTAGGGAGAGGGGGGGAGAGCGAGAGAGAGCGAGTGTCCAAATCTGTATGTCGGCTCTCCACAGGGAGTGGAATGGAGATGAAGTTTTATTGAGGAACAAAAGCTAAGATGGAGCTGTACTGCTGCCTGAGCCTGTCTCGGCGGGGACAATGAAGGAAAGACAAAAAGCTCCCGCCGCACAGCCTCGTCCTGCACCTTCCTGGCACATAACTGCCTTCTCACTGACTCGCACACTGGCGAGGCTGCCCTATACTTCCTGCTTCGCCCCAGCTCGCTTCACCGTAAATCCTGGAAATGAGCCTCGATTCCGCCGAGGCTGGAGGAATAACGGCCGCCGCTTGGAAGGGAACGTGCCGTGGACCGGCCGTGACCTTTCATGCTCCACGGGAGTGATATTTAAGGGGTGGCGCATATCTGGAGAGGGCTTTCCGAATTACCCGGCAGTGTCTGAATTTCTCAGAAGTATTTCTCCTGTTTGACAGCAATGGTGATCTGCAGGAAATGATGCAGCCCTTCTCACCATTTTCTGTACCCTGCCATGCACTACAGGGCTGCGGTGAGCTTGGATACAACACTAGGATGCACAGGGCACAAGGCAGGACACACCCGGGGGGGGGTTCCCTTTGAAGGGCCCACACAGTCATACAGTAGACGCACAAATTCACCTGAATGCACGACCTCGGGCTTGGAAAGGTAACCACTGTAGTGGAAGCACACACAGGGAGGACAATGAAAAGGCAGAGTGGGCATGGGATTCGAACCCATCCACACCCGGAGGTGCGATGCCACTTGCTGCCTCTTACTTAAGGAATGAAAAAGAAACAGACCCCAGTGCATATGCAGGGAGAACATGCAAACTCTGCACATGCACATGAGTCCAGATGGGATTCGTCCCCCCCCCTCCCCCCCCCCCCCCCGCCCATGCTGCTGGAGTGTGGTGGCCCGGCTGTCCCGTGACTGGAAACGTGGATTTCTGAGCCCGTCGTTCGTTTGGCCAACATAGAAATGAAAAGACTGTGACTTAAATCCGCTCACTTGGATCACAGGGCTTCAGCGAACAGCACAGCAGTGGAAGCTTTCAGCCGCGTGCAGAAAAGCAGCCCTGTGTGTATATAAATACACACACACACACACATTATACATATAAATATCAGGGCTGCAGCCTGCTGTTTCACATGTATATATAGATATGTGTGGGTGCCTCTATCTTATAATTAGCTAAAACTCTGCAGGTCAGCCACCTTCCATTTTAATGGTCACATTCTGGGTCAGGTCCTGAGGGAGCAGGAACGTGAGAACCATTTGAAGTTATCCCTGATTTTTGTTTTTTGGTTTAAAGTGAAATAGTGTGGTGCCCCCCCCCCCCCTGTGAATGTGGGGTTTTGGTTTCCCCGGTGTGCCGCGCAGGTTTGGCCTTAACGTGCCAGCCTGAGAACCGCGGTTCCCCACAGTGTTCTTGCAGAACCTTGCCTGCCTGCACACGGGTAGTTCTGAAGCATGGCCCCTTGGTTTCTCCCTAACATCTCGGGCCTGGACCCTGACCCGTTATTCCCCATGAGGGCAGGTATGTGGATCTGGAAATAGGACCCGGCTGCCGCTTATCTGAGGAGGCCCCGGAGTTGGGGGCGGTTATGCTGAAATGCTTCTGTGACTCTGCTTGTTCCCAGACGGGGCATTTTTTTTGAGCTAGAAAATGCTTATTAAAAATGGGAAATGGCATCTGCTAATGCCTGGCCAGTGTCAGAATAGTCTTACATGTAACCATAGCCTGTTATCCGCAATCAGCACTATTAGCCAATGCTAATAGCCAGACACTCCCCGTTTCTGAACTGGGGTTATAATTGCCCCCCCTTTCCCCCCCCCCCCCCTCCCCCCCCCCCCCCTCTCCCCCACCCCCCCCCCCCCCCCCCCCCCCCCCCCCCCCCCCTCCCACCGCGCCCCCTCCC
>JAODKM010000046.1:6059859-6086071 GCA_026780845.1 Petrocephalus sullivani | reverse complement strand
CCTTCCTTAAAAAAAAAAAAAAAAACCCACCCCAGGGCAAAAGCAGGGAGAAAAAGCAAACCCCGCAAATGCACAAGGGTCCAAAGGGGGTTCCCCCCCCCCCCCCCCCCCCATCCCACCAGATCTGGAGATGTGATGCGCAAGTGTGGGTTATTACTTAAAGAATGAAATGAATGCATTTACGTGCACATAATGTTTGCGGGTTCTCCCATTTACTTTCATGCGAGCGGTGTACTAAAACATAATTACAAGGTATGTCGGTAAACTGAACATGCAATTCAGTCAAACCATCGCCATTTGTAAATTAAAAGCCACTTTTTTTCCAGTACGGTTTTGAATTCATTTACATGCCCATTGGGAGAGACGTTATTGAATTTCCCCAGCTTATTGATTTTTCTGCAATGACACACCGGGAGGTATATAAACATGAAAACGGGCCAGGCAGCCGTTAGCGCGTTAATCTCTAAAGTGTGTTAATCGCGCTCGCTTCGCTCCTCTTAATATAGTTCAAAACCCCGACGCTCGTACACTGAACCTATTCACCAAGTGCTAAGTGCTTCGAAATCCTCGTAACCCCCTGCACCATCTGCTCCTCTTATATTGTGCCTCCTGTAATCTTCGGCACCCGAGTTTTTTTTTTCTCCTCCGTAGACGTAGGTTTACATTGATTTTGTACACGTTTTACATTTCACGCAGTCGGACCGCGGGGTATTTACAGATGAACGCCAGATTAAATGCGGTCCTCCCGGGGTACAGAGCCGCGATCGGCTCATCCTGCGTCCTGCTGTTCGCGGATCTGTAGTCAGGGGTACTTTCTGAGTTCTGAAATCAGCCTATGATGGAATTTAAGTTATTATAACGTATAAATACAGCCGTTTTAAAATTTGAAATTCGGTTTCCGTGATTTATACTGTTGTTCTTGCGATGGATGTTTTGGGTAATGTATCATATTTAATATGATTTTTTTTTTTTTTAGCTCATGTCCTCTCATATATTACTGCTTACTGGTTATATAACCATAACTGTTACTGCTGCTGAATTTAGACTAACACCTCCCCAGTTTGGTTTTACTTGGATTTTAAATGTCCAGGATGATAGGACTGTTTTTTTAATATGCTTAAAAATCAATTTACTACTATTTGGCCATTTAACCCCGGATCTTCCGAGCCCTACGTTGCATGCGTAAATCGACAGCATGTGTGCGTCTATCTATCTGTCTGTCTGTCTGTCTGTGTGTGTGTGTGGGTTTTCATAGATCACATTTGAGGATCAAAATGACCCCAAAGCAGGCTTGGCTTCAGCTCTCAGTAACAGGGTGGGCCAGGAAGATTTTTTGGGGGGGCAATTACATATAAAACACTTCCCCCCCTCTTGGCTGGGTGGGCCAACCTTGTGATTGGGGATGCCAGGCCCACACTGCCCCCCCCAGTGAAGCCGGGCCTGCCCCAAAGTGTGGTAAAACCTGAAATTTAGTTACTTTTGGGAACATCTTTTCAGGTCCCCATTTGGATAACCTAAATTTTATTTAAAAAAAAAAATCTGTGAATGCAATCCAAAAGTAAAAAAAAGTCTTGTATTTGGGTTGGTTACTTATGGTTAAGGTTAGGGCTGGGTAGGGGTTAAGGGTGTTGTTTGGGATTGTGGTTTTTCCCATAAAATGAATGGAAGGTCCCAATTTAAATACGTACGTAGGTGTGTGTGTGTGTGTGTGTGTGTGTGTGTATGCCCTATCTTTGCGTATTATTGTGGTTTATCTTAACTGTAAAAATATTGTTTTCATTCTTACGGACTCCGAAGTCTGTAAATATAGGACCTGATTTTACCATTAAATGCGACGGTACATGTGTACTGCTTGTTGGGATCCTGGTCTTCGTTTTAATTAAAGTAAAAATATTTAATTTCAATAACTAATACAATTTGCGTTTCTGTTTTACCTGGAACTAAACTTGTTTGATGTTACATTGTTATGCTGGTCCTTGAAATCTCTAGGTAGCAATTCCTGACAGCATAAAACTGCATGTGAAAATAATAAAACTGCTACGTCCATTTTAAAGTATAGGACAGTTAATTTGATAATATAAATCCATAAACAAATGTCCCTTTAGAACTATTGGTGGAATATTTTAGCAAAGTAGCAGATGCCAACAGACACAACTGAATTCCTGTTGCGGTAGCAAATTCTGACAAGGCAGCAAAAAATTGGTAAAAAAAAAAAAAATGGCTGAACACAGTACTCACAGTCCAATGGGTCAAAAGACCGTCTCACCATTACCTCGGTCTCCAGTCAGGAGGCAGTGGAAAGACAGTGATGTTAAAATTTGCAGTT
The DNA here is from genome assembly GCA_026780845.1 of Petrocephalus sullivani. Lineage (NCBI taxonomy): Eukaryota > Metazoa > Chordata > Actinopteri > Osteoglossiformes > Mormyridae > Petrocephalus > Petrocephalus sullivani. The sequence goes on along the minus strand of JAODKM010000046.1, from coordinate 6,083,745 downwards.
GAACAGAAATGCGACATGCTGAAGCTGGCTGCGCGCAGTTGCCTTCCGTCGCATGTATATTAAAGTGAGAACGTGAAGATTGGGACCTAATCTAAGCTAATCTTCCAAATGTTCACCCTTAAGTCTGTCTTCAGCAATTTGTGCACAGCGCAGACAGACTGAAATGCATAATCAAAATAAAAAGTCACATTATTTGTCAAATATATATATTAGCACCACATAGATTTTAACACTTGAGCCATAACATCCCTTTAAGTTTCTCTGGCTGATACCCACACTTCTCAAGGTTCCATCGTGCTAGTGCATGCTGGGATGGCGTTGCCTCTTCGCTTCAGGCTTCAAACGCAAAGCTTCGATCGGCCCACTTCCCCAGTCGCCCAGGTTCCTCTCGTCGGCTTCCACACGAAAGTTGAACTCCTTTGACTGAGACCCGGGTTGCAGTGGTAGACGTGTTACCTCCAGTCTGAGGAGCTTAAATCTGCTCCCGCTGCCCATTGACGCCCACGGATGCTGTTCTGTTTAGTGTTTGCACCCTGGATGATAAGCTGGTGCTACATAATGAATCATCAGTGCAGGAACATGCAGCACTGCTACCTGAAGGGCGTGTGGAAGGTGAAGAGCTTCGGGAAAACAGCCATCTTTTTCCTCACCTCTCCTTGTTCTGATTGTACTGGTTTTAGCAAGAAATTGGAAAGTTTCTTGCGGAGGCCCTAAGAGTACATCAGGCAATCTCTTCAATTCCGTTTTGCGGTGCGGTGCAACTCGGAGGCCCCCCCGAAACTTAAAAAATTTTCTTCCTTACAAGAATGTGACAATCATCAGTAACACGCACAGAGGTCCTTTTTGGAAAGAGAGAGAGGAAAAAAAGCATTCCTCAAACTTTAATGTTTCCTCTAGATTCCTCGATTCCTAAGGGCTGTGGCACAGGACTGAGAAAAATCTATGACATGAGGTTTTGAACTAACCTTCAAAGAAATGTGGGCCTTAAATACTGGACTTGGAGACGGGGGAGCAGTCATGTTACAGTGGTAAAGTAACTTGTTTTTGCAGTAACTGTGCTTAAAGGTCACATAGATCATGTGGCCTGGTCTCTTGTACCACAATACTATAGTTCAAGATGCTTTGTGAACTGCACAACTTATTCCATCAGATTTTAATACTTTTGCTGCTGATTTTATACTAAATTATAGTGTACTCATGAGTATCCTTGCTCATCATATGGGAGACCCAGGGTTTGATCCCCCGATGGAGACGATGTACTCTTTAGGGCCAGTGTGGGGTTCAGTGGGTCAGGATACTGTACTTGTGATCGCAAGGTCGCATGGTCAAATCCCCGGGTTGGCGTAGTGTGTTCACTGTTGGGCCCCTGCCCAAGACCCCAAACTAGGCATGTGTTGGGGGTGCCTAACCATCTGGCTCTTTTGCTCTTGTGAAAGTGCCCACATGGCTGGACAAATATAAGGAGGGTGCCCCCCTCCCAAATCAGAAATGTACCCCTTCCAAAGTCTGGCTGCCCCCACTTTCTCGAAGGCATAAGTTGCTTTTGAATAAATGCATCAGTCAATCAACGTAAATTGTCATTTCTGAGGCACTTCTATTTTTTTTTCTTTTTGCCGTGATATGCAGAAACATTACTAAAAACCTCAGAATTTGCCATCAGTGGTATGCCTCAGCACCGAGAAGTCGATGGCGAGCATTTCCAGGGGCCTACTGTCTATAACTGTGCCTACGTACGTCTGCACGCTGTTACGGCAGCTGTTTAATCCTGCGCAATACTGGCAACAACCTTCAGCATCATCTCCCATTGTGCGCTAATAATAATGATGGTCTCTCCAGTACTCTATGGTGACCCAGCCCTTGATGGCTATGGTGCTCGGGCTTCCTTCAGCTCTCACATCAGACTTTGGGGCGGGAATATTTGGTAAAATTCACCGTGTCCATCTGGGCTGTGAGTCAGATCATACAGTAGACACTTTGGCTCCTGAATCATCTTTCCCACATTTCTTCTAATAGTCGGGCACATTCTATTTTAATCTGCTTTTTTCCAGAATGGAAAAAAAGGATAAGATAACCCCCTTGAAGAGTAATGAAGTCATACCTAAAGAGGGTGTAGAGGGCAGTGATATTGTCTGTGTATATAGTCACAAATTCCTGGACCGGAGTCCATTACATCTTCTGGCAAACAGGTTTTTGAGGCCATCTGTTATATCTCAGCTCATTCAATGTGCTGGTGGGAGAGTGTCTGTATTTCCGTTCTTCCTGCCGGGATGGTAAAGAATTCAGGTTAAAGGATGCCAGCTAGGCTACCCGTATCTGCTCTCCAGATCCAAGAGTAGCTGTGTGGAAATATCTGGGCCGCTTCTTCCCCATATGAAGGCCACACCTACTGCTAAGAAGTCAAGCCTTAAACTGAGACCTGACCTTCTCAACCCTCAACACACACAAGCTGCTATATTCCATGACATTCCTGGGATAAAATTAAACACTGTCTCAGCAGGATAGCATCATCTTTAACTTCTAGTGTTCCTGTTTAGACTTCCAGCCCGGTCAGATAATCAAACCGGCTGATTACTGCATTCTTCAAAGACTTACTTCTGGCATGAGGGGCGGGGCACATCTTAGCACAAAGGGGTAATTCGGGTGCCACGTTCTATAGGTGCATCCATGCATCAGCTACTGATTTTTTTAAAACACCTGTAATCACGCCATTCTTTGACTTTCAGTGTCCCAGAAACTACAAAATTTAGTCCAGCAGAAAATATGTGCTTACAGACTTGTTTCTGCTTTACTGGCAGAAAAGTGCAATAGCCTGAGCTAATAGCCACAAAAAGGATAACTGCTACTTTAATGCTAATACATAATTAGTGTTGCCTTAACTCAAATACAAAGGTTTCCATCTCCTCTTTACTGAATCAAATCAGCATTTATTTATCAAATACACAATGGCACAGCTTCCAACAATACATGCAGGCAATATAATGAGTTACCCGGAGAGCTCCCTATAAGTAATAAGTAGGTTTAAGGGAAATTAGAGAAATAAAAAACAAATAATTTATTGAAGGGACAGAAAAACGAACAAAATGAATGAATTAAATAAGTGCACATACAGTATAAGGAAATATACCATGTGGTGCATTTTGCCTTGCTGTGTAACGGAATTCCTTATAAGAAAAGTCTTGGCAACAGAGGTAGCCTTAACTTTATTTAATCTGACTTCATCTGACAGCATGTGAGCTGAGTTAATGGAGGAAGTGTAACAAGCAGCGAGATGTCAAAGCAGATAAGGGGAAATATATCAGCGTGGAATCAGGCTTGAGACGAGTCGTGACTGGTTACGACTCAGGCCCCCTGGCACTCTCAGGCCCCCTGGCACTCTCAGGCCCTGCAACTCCTAGGACCCCCCACATGCACAAAAGAGAACAAAACAAAGGAATAAAATGATCATGTAATGATATTACTTCGGTACTATTTCAATCCTGCTGTAAATGTATTTAATTTGTCCCTATTGAATAATGCAATACATAATGTGGGCCTGAGAGGGGCAGGGCCTGAGAATGGGTGGGGCCTGAGAATGGTAGGCCTGAGAGGGGTGGGGCCTGGGATGGGCGGGGCCTGAGAATGGTAGGCCTGAGATGGGTGGGGCCTGGGATGGGCGAGGCCTGAGAAGGGCAGGGCCTGTGGGCCTGAAAGTGCAGCCTTATGGTATTGCATGAGTCTGCTATAAGGGCCATGAAAAAACATGCAGCTATGTTAATGACACAAAGTGAGGTGAAACAGGATGGAGTGATCGAGATAAGGGCTACATCCCAAAAGTGTTTTTCTGACAGCTTCCTCACTTCCTCCCTCAATGACTTGAAATTTTCGTGAAGCTGACAAGGGAAGGAATGAGGGAGAGCGTGAGGAAGGCAGCACAGGCAAGAAGTGGTATTGGGACACTCCTGGACCCTTGATGACTTTCCATGCTCCGCCTCTATGTAGGAAGTTACCCCAGAAGTAGAAGCTGTTACACCACATCATGCGTAGATGTCACCAAAGGTGAATTTCTCTTCTGCAAAGGGTACTCACGACCTGACTTCCGCATACTCCCGGTGAAGGGGTGATTTGCCCGAAAATTGCCCCTCGAGAGCACAGGAATTGAGCAAAGCAAGGAATAAAAGAGGCAGAGCCAGAACTTACAGCTTCTTTCACATTTATACACATTTCACTTGGAAGAAATTAATTTTCCCATGTTGACCAGCAGAGGGCTCATGCCCCATACCACACCACTCTCCTGCCCAATGCGGCAAGCCTACCCCTTGGTTCACTTCTTGACAATTAGCCCCCAGATGAGCCGAAGCGTTCCCTGACTCGGTAACTCAGTCCTGCCTCGAGTCCTTCATTGATCTGGGGTGCGGGCTGCGAGTAACCTTTGATCATGCTGGGGCGTGTATGAGGCTGCAGCTCCAGAATTGCACTGCAGGTGGTCCACCTGTTCCAGGGATTTTAATGACTCTCCTCTTATAGTAAAATCCGCTGCCTCAGGCCAAAGGAGGAAGGACAAAAGCTCCCTCCAATCAGAGCAGTGTGTGGAACCATGTGACACTAGGATTAGACAGGAATGTTTTATTATAGTGTGGGAAGGAAGGACAGAGAGGAATGCCAATACAAGCCTACCGTTGGAACCAAAATACATGGATAATCTCCTGGATAATGGGGGACAGGTGTAGCTAATTAAATGCTAAAAACCCAGGTCACTTGCCTACATCCTAACCTCATCTTAAACAATCCTGTGCCCATTTTACTCAGTTGTTATACAGTCAAATGCACTTTCATTCTGGTTACCTACTTGTTGAACAAAGGTCAACATTCCATCCTCTAGAGTCTGGCCAACGTTAGTCTGTTTCCCTCGTCTCCCTCACTTTTAAATTTTTCTTTGTGACCTGCAACACAAGGGATTATACACTGAATAATAACTATGACCACTATGGGCCTACGCTGGAGTCCATTGTCTTTTTCGTTGGCGTTTGAAATGTAAAACTGAATACTTGAGTATTCAATGAGTTTGGTCTTCCTTTCTTAAGAAAGATTTTCAAACTTCTTGCAAAAAAAAAATCCCTCCCAGAGTCATTTTGCACTTGTGAGGTGTACTTTTAATGAGCCTTTAGAGAAGGCAAGTGAATCAGCCGTGGTTACCCAGGATTCCAGTTCAGGGCGATGGAGTGCTAACTGCGGTATTTAAGGGTTGTTCAAATAAGCATTTATGGCCTCGATATTAATTATAATAATTAATACATTAGTACATTTTCGTCTAACATCTCGGTGAAGTCGATATTGGCATTGGAGTCAATGTGACCTTTCTCACCCGTGTTTTCATCAAAACAGGAAGAAAAACTTCTCAACAGTATCTGCTCATTTACCTTGACCAATTTCCCCAAACAAATGGGAGAAAATCATAATGGTTGCTCTCTGCCATGCCCTAAGGATGGACACAGGTTTCCATTAGCACCGGGGATAAAATAAAACCTGTTTATTAACTCAACTTGGACCATTAAGGCGATGCACGAGTGAAGCCATCGTGTTTTGACAGAAGCTAGTTTCCAAGCACAATGATCAGCCTTTACTTCTGGCCAGTTTTTATGTCAGACATGCCTGATTAGAAGCTTCAGTGAAATGAATCTGTTGTGTTGATAGTCCTGCTTTTAAAAAAGGTCACCTCTGAAAACAAGGTGACGGTGCCCCTTACTGAAACATATCAGACGTGACTGGTGCCGGACGAAGCCCCAGGTAATCATTGTGTTTCAAAGGTCATCCTTTCTTCCTTTATTCCTGCAACTGACCCATCTGTAGGCGTAATCAATCAATTGATTAATGACCATGTTCCCACTTAATCACTTTTCCAAGAGTACTCCATCCCAAATAAGGAGCCTGGCAAGATGGAACCTACATCATAAGGTTCAGGATTAGGGTGGATGAAAGAAATGGGGAAACACACACACACACACACACACACACATATACAGGGACGATTTAAAATCAAGATAAACAAGTTCAGGCATATGTGAGACACTGCATTTCACAGAGAAAAGTGTTGTTTATGCTTAAAGACAGGGAATACCTATTACAGAAGCATGGCTGTGTTTGTCAGTAACGTGCAAGACAAGATTTTTATGTTTTAGTGCGTGGTTTCCTGAAAGAAAGTGCTATGTTCTGACAATTGTGAATTTAACACGTTCAGATTATAGTTGCATGTAGAGCTAAACTTTATGCTTTGTACTGCCTTCACTTAAAAATAAGCAATATATTCCAATGTCCAATGTTAACAGACAAAACCACACCTTCTTTCTAATCTCAAACTGGGTGTTTTAACTACTGCGCCACCTGCTGGTTTGTCACAGCTCCTACATATTTTAATTCAACAAGCTTGAACCACACCTCTATCTGCCTATAACAGCCGTATATGGATGTAATAGACACAGCACAGTTTTTAAAGTGCTATTTTAAGATTTTTCTTTGGATTCTCATTGTTTTTTCACCAGGAATAAATACTAGGAACAACTTCTTACTGTAATGTGGTTTGCATGCTTTTATTGCATAACATCTCTAGTGATGCTGTTTCTCAAAATACAATGATGTTGTACTGTAGATAAAAATGCAAATTGGGCAATGTGGAAAGCAATAACTTTTTTTAGAGGCCGTGTTCTATCTCGTGCACCGAGAGGGGTGTGTGTGGGTCATGTAGGCTGCCAAATTCGTTATTTAACTGGGGAGAGGTCGTTTGACACCACCAAGGCCACCACAAAGTCGAAAAACACAGCGGGGGCCCGCGACTAGCTAGACCCCAGAAATACCATGGATGTGTAAAATGTAAAATCACCATCCTTCATCGTGTGTGCATTTCATAATTACCCTGCTGTTTCCGAGATTCAATTAGGAATTATTTTTGGACATAACTTAAATAATCCATTCCTTAATCTTTTATCCAGTACAGGGTCATAGAGTAGTTAAATTAATTAATCGTAATGTATAACTGACTGTTTTGTTCTCTTAATTAGACAGCCAACACATTTTTCTAATTATGACTACAATTCAAACAAATTATTAATCAGGATAATTTGTTTTTGTATAAAAAATCTGTTAGATTTTTCATTTTCCTAACATGAAGTTCTCTTTTTTTTGCCTCAATAAACTACATGCATGTTCACATCTACTCACTGAAGGAGTTGGCAGTTGACATGAAAAAGCATATTTGAAACCTCATTTTCTGTAATTATATTATCTGCATTATACATGTGCAAATAAAAATCCAGTCTAACTAGATTCATTCAAATGTTGTTTCCTTGATCTGGCCCTAATATTTTACCAATTCAGCATTTTGATACCATTGTCAGCATTGCAAAGGCTGGTCTGTACAATTTGAGCACAGATGTTTGGTGTAAACCAGTGTTTCTGATCCCGGTCCTTGGAAAGCCACAGACGGTCTAAATTTTTGCTCGCACCCAGCTGCCAGTAGGGAGCTTGACAGGAAGCTGGGAGGGAGCAAAAACGTGGACTGTCTGGGGGTCCCCAAGGACCGGGTTGAGAAACACGGTTTACTGTAAGCACAGTATCTCCATCTCATCCAGGGTGTACCTCAGCTTTGTACCATAAGTTCATAATCCAGGCCAGTAAAAGCAGATGGATGGATGGATAAATGGATGGATGGATACTTCAACAGAACATTTCCCAGAGTGGCATTATTATTGTGATAGCAGGACTGACACCCACCCATCCATCCAACTAGCTTCCAAACCGCTTATCTAAATTAATAGCAGGTAGTAATAACACACTATATACATTTCTTGGGAAAAATTGTAAAGCAGCAGAGAAAGATTGCAATCAAATATAAATGGTGCTATGTCTCACTATATTTTTAAACAAAAGCCATCGCTGCTCAGATTGCCGTTGGCTTGCAGGGCCGTTTCTTTGGCGATTTTTCTCATTTCCGCAGGCACTTCGCTATATTTTATAACTGATGTTTTAGCATATGCTATTAGAAAAACTGGCACGATCCGTCTCTGATGATTGGGAGGGGTGTCTTATTCTTTTCGTGTTATTTTTCTTAGAAATGTGAAAGTAACCGTTTGCAGCAATTACAGATTACAGGTATGTTGACTGTTAACACTTTACATTATATAAGATGACTATACAACTAGTTTATTAGTATTATTGTTATTGCTACTATTATTATTATTTCTGATGTTGTTATTATTACCATGTAATGGTTGTGAATAATCTATATTAAGCTGTTAAAGTATGTTAGGGCGTTAAGGTATACTGACATACTACTTATGAATGTTCTATGAATGCATTATGAAGGTGCACTGAAAGTAATATATATGACATTAAATATCTATGAATGCCAATATCTTTAAGAATATATGAAGACAATGCTATAAATATTTATAAAAAGGCATAACACATTATAGCCATGTTTATTAGAATGCATTATGAAGGTATCCATAGTGCATTATAGATGAGTGCTTCATTTGCGCTTATGAAGTATTATAATCAACACTGATAGCTTATGACAGTTAATAGAAGACACTGTAATGCTTTATTAATACTTATACTGAATCTTCGATACCTTCATAATGCATTAAGTAATGCATTATAGATTGTAGGTTCAAGTAAAGTGTTACAATTCAACCTTATAAAAAAGTCATCTTGCACAAAGCCTCCTGCTACCAGGTTGCCTGTTCCAAAACAGTTCGCTGGGGGGTGAAGGTAGATTTCTCTACCTTCTGTGTCCTCTGGTACCGATCTTCATATCGGGGACATCTTTAGAACCTAGTGCTATAAAACACTGGAAGTGAACCACTCAGTGTGTGCCATGTTATCAGAATCAATGTTTCTGTTTTAAATGGAATATGAATGGAAAATTGTTTATCGAGCATGCGTTCAGTACAGCTGCAGCAATTTGATTTCGAGCACTGGATAATCATTAACCTGATGGAGGTTGCAACAGTAACAAGCTAAATATGACATGGGTGACCAATCGGTGGCATTATTTGTCTGGAATGTTGACATCCTGCCACTTAAGTGTCTAGGTTTTATGATCACAATTCCATGCAAATATATGGAACCAATAACAAGTAATAACCATATATTTTATTGTGTTACAACCTCAAATTACGATCCATTTCAATGGAATGTTTCACCTCATGGCCCAGACAATCCTTGCTTGCACTATGGTGCTGATTTATTCCTGGTTCACATTTTTACAAGGAATGTATTTAGATTCCTGTCCATGTGTAGCCTTCTCATAAAGAAACTTTCTATTAGCAGTTTTGCTGAAGGAATCTGTGACTTGTATTCAGAATTGCATTGTGGGTAAGATGAAAGTGGACGTTTACAACGTTCTGTAAATCTCTGCTGTGTGTCATGTATCCAAATGCAAATTGAATCTTAACTCTTAGATGTCTGTATTCATCGGAAAACGACAGTTTATGGTTCACTTATCTTCCTTCATTTATTACATCACAGGCAAGTGGAGCCGTAGCGGCTCAGTGTTCCCAGATTGTACAGTCTTTTAACTGCAACCAGATAAATTAGACTCATAATTGCATGCGAAAATTGGTGGCAAAAGTTTTAAAGCATATTACAAAACATATTACATTTTTATACCTTGAAATACCTCTGTTAAAAACAAAGAACTCCAAAATTATAAAATTATGAACAGAGAATATTTAGCAAGAAAAATAAACAGAGATGTTATGGCAATGGTTTAGACATAAAGGTGGAGCTTTTAGTTTCCCGTCAAGAAGCACAGCTGGCACTTAAAAAGCCTTTTTTTCTTACCCCTTTTTCCATCTTGTGCATTGTGAATGAGGCAATAATCTGTTCTTGTTGTACTCAGGCCTATGAAAAAGGACTTAGTAATGGAAGATAAAATATCATTAAATCATTAGATCTGAGCATTTTATAGATCAGTCACCCTCTCTGCCACTGAAATTCACCTTAATCTAAAACCATATTGAACTATTTGTCTCATTTTCCCAAAGCTGATGCCATTTCTGAGCTTAGCTTGTCTTTTCCACAGCCTAGATTTAAATCATGCCCGCCTCTGTTTCCTAAATCCTTTGGCTACGTGTTTAAATTTCAGCCAAGATTGTGCCAACTCTTTAATTAAGGAGAGAAAGCCTGCATGCAAAAGTTATGTACAAATATCTGAAAAAGCATCCAATCCTCCACTCTATAATTTAATAAACGCATGAAATTTGAAGATAATATATTTCAGTTGATATAAATAATTCTGGGTAATGCTCTGGCATTCAGAGCTGATGAGACTGAATTATACACTGCAGCTCACATCCCCTGGGTAAATTTGCCACTCAGGGCAGCTAGCTTTGAAAAATCATGCCAGTATCGACACCTGCAGAAAGAGTGCCAAGTGCTGCCTGTGTTCAGGAAAATCAGAGCTTCCGTTGCCCCCAGTTTGTTCTTTTCCCTGATATCAGTGCCTGTAGGTTTTCTCCTGATAGGCATCAGAGCTGTTTCTTTAGGGAACCAAGCACTTTTCCTTAATGTCAGTCATTTCACCTTCAGTTAGATCCAATGCTTTTTTTTTAGTCTTGACTTACTCCCAATCACAATTCTTAGCCAAGAGTATTGTGTCGTTAAAAATGCTTCCCTTGTATGTAGGTTAAAATGTCCACCCATAACCCTGTACAGGATGGATGGATGGATGGATGGATGGATGGGTGGATGGAGGGATGGGTAGATGGATTAAGAAATATGATGATGATACGGATGATGGCTGATTACTTGAATATCGAAATGAAAAGTTTTGGAATTTCATAAATGTGAATATTTTAAATGACTGAAGCTCCAGGCAGCTGCAAGGCTGGCGTTCCTAGTGGACTTGTGGGCTGCTATGCATGTTTTCCCAAAATAAAGCCATCTCAGGGACATGGAGTGACAATGAATGGCCAAGTCCACAAGGAGACCTACCCCCTCCGTGGAGAGCGTCCCAACATCCTTAAGAAGTAAACAGCCTCAGGAGATACCGGGCTTGCTGGAGACCACCCTCCCCTCATCTGGGAGAGAAGGGTCTTGCATCAGAACCTCCCAGAGCTGCCCATGGTTTGCTCAAATTAAATAATTCAGTTACAAAGACAAATTATTTCCCCTTTTCCTAACAAAATTTGGACTTGCAGTTTTCAGAAAAATTTAATATATCTAACACGACTGCATATTCTGTGCTCTTTCAAATAATTCGACTAGCCTCTTTTCCCTTATTTATCATTTTATTAATTTTTGGAGTCCAAATGTCATTAACTGTTCGTTTCACATTTCTGATCCACATTTAGAATAAACTGGTTATGAAATAGATGCAAACAGATGATGCAGTGTAAGATTTGGCGTTTGCAATTCATATGCAGAGGCTTGTTTTTGTTACATTTTAAATTGTTTGTAATATTTTGCCAGCTGGGGTGTGAATGCAGAAGTTAAGCTAATAATACATTTTGTGTTTTTTAACTGTATTTATTTATTTGACTTCTTGCCCAGCAGTGTGGTGTTGCTAAAAATGGCTCCCTTTGACCTAGGTTACAAAGTCCACCCAAGAGGGATGAACAAATATGATGATACAGATGATAGTCAGTTATTTGAAAATTTAAATTCAACGTTTTGGAATTTTGGAAATTAGAATAATTATTTGACTGTAGTTATTGGACTTTATCCCATTATTGGGAGACTCAATTTTGATTGGCAACACTGTGGGTGTGACGCGGTTGGTGTTTGGTGATTTTCCAGAAACTTGTCCCATATAGAGGCCCAATCAGAAAGAAGGGGGGGGAAACTGACTCAGCAAGTATGTAGTGACAGTAAGGCTAAGTGTTCTAGACAGGGGGAGGTCAAACATGGGTGATTCACCTCTCATGTGGATGGCGGCCTCCCCCCACTGGGGGAGGGGCTGAAGAGAGAGAAAGTGAGAGCACCTGGCTAATGGGAAGTGCCTGCAGGTTTATGCCAGCGGGAGTTTGCCTCACGCGACGCCCGGAGCCAGCAACATCCGTCACCGTGTGTGCCGTGGATAGCGCGTCTCCCGAAACCTGCCATCCTATTCCTGTTCTGTTATCCCCCCCCCCCCCTCCCATTGCTGCATTTGGCCTCCTCTCACCCCCCAGCTGATACTTAACCAGCACGGACCAGTATCGACCAGTGTTTCCCAACCCCATCCTCAGGGACCTGCAGATCATCCACGTTTTGGGAGCTGGGAGGGAGCTCTCCAAGGACCGGATTGGGAAACACTGGTTTAGACCAAACATCTGTCCTCAGACTGTACAGACCAGCCTTTGCAATACTGACAATGGTAACGAAATGCCAAATGGGTGAAATATTATTTTAATGGGCTGTGTTTAGAATGGTTAAGTTAGAATAGATGGCAATACTGTGCCTATTGCAGCTGTACCATAGCATAGCAAATGCAGGTCAGCAGCCAATCGGCAGTTTTACTAGGCTGGTTTGAGCAGGGAAATCTGCAAACTCTGTTACAGACTAGCACTCCAGGACCGGAATAAGGAATCCTGCTGTAGACGTGACAATCATCCTTCATGGGTCTCTGCTCCTCCGCCTCCAATTCCACTGCCATCATCCGTCCTTCAGAACTGTTTTTACTCAGTACGGCATTGTGTCATGATGATGATGTGGTGGTGATGGTGGTGATAGTGATAGTGATAGCGACAGTGATGGCGGTGATGATGTCATGGTGATGGTCATTATAGTGATGGCAATGATGTGGTGATAGTGGTGGTGGTGATGGCGGTTAAAGTGATAGCACTGATGATGCCGTGATAGTGATGGTGATTAAGGCGATGCTGATGATGTGGTGATGGTGGTGGTGATTATGGTTATAGTGATGGTGATTATAGTGATAATGTTGATTATAGTAATGGTGATGGTGGTTGTAGTGATGGCTATGATGATGACTTAGTGGTAGTAGTGGTGATCTAGGGGAAAAAGCTTATATTCTTTCCAGCTGTAACCAGTGCTAAGCAGCAGAAAAGCTTCCACTGTTCCATTTGCTTTCCACGATGGCTGTCCTGCCTGTCACAAGTCATTCACCTCGTGTTGTGTGGATGCAGCCTTCCTTGCACTGCCGTGCACGCTCCATGATGAAAGCGATCAATGGATATTATAGTCAGCAACTCGCCTCGTCTGTAGGGGGCAAATCTGATTACATGTGACCGCCTTAATTGGGGCACACCACACGTCACGGCAGAGGACCTGTGCCAGACGTCTGCATAATGGCCTCGTATGATAAATGGCTCGCTGTTTCCTAAAGTGCAGGACTCTGCCGATTGCTACCTTGCAGCCTTTCATTAATTTCCCGGTACATGGTTTAACAAGTGGGTGTCAATTTAAAGAATAAATATCAACAAGGGGAACTCTTCCCCCCCCTCCTCAAATGATTTATTAAAACTGGCTTCAGAGCGTATGTTTGGTGCTCGATTTGGGGCCCTTGTTAAACAGGATTCAGTTTCTTCACAACATACCTTATGCCAGAAGTAAAGCTGTCTTTTGGGTCAATATTTTTTGCCGCAAAATGAATAGGAGGAAAAGGCCTTTTTTCTTCTACAAAGAGATTTATTCAGTAAGACGCAGTATCTCAGACGTCTCGGCAGTGTTAATACACAAAGCCAATCCACACAAAAGGACACCTTCTTTTTAGATTTTACAGATGACAAATGACTCACACATTGCTCTTGCCAATTTATTACCAAGAAATTAATATAGCATAAAGTAACACAAACCAACAAGGTTTACCTACAAATAAGACAATTCCGTCAATGGCTTCTTACAGCTCTACCTTATCATTTTTAAACATTTATCGCAGACATTGAAAATCATTCTTCATCAGGGTGACTATAGGCTTTTACGAGCTATTATGTCATATTAGTTGACAAGATTCTACAATGTGTGTAATAGTGTTGCGGGTCGGCTTTTTTTAAAGCCTGCCCCAAACCGATCGACCCGTCAGGAGATCCAAACCGCCCCGCCCAACCCGCAAAAATACGCGTGGATAATGACCCAAAACCCGACCCGAGAAAAAAAAAAAAACACCATTGAGCCTGTATTGCATGAAACCTACCAATGAAGTGTCATTTGTGACACTGTAACCCATAGATGACATAGAGTTGTGCTAGATTCGTATTGAAGATGATGACACGATTTTATGCAAGATTAACTGTGTACCAAACAACAACAAAGAAACCGAAAGATCGATTTTTACGTCGCTATTTATTGAAGGGTTGCGGAAAATTGCACGAAAGACATCTCTCTCGCTCACACACATAAGCGCGCATGTATGCAAAACACACTATAGTTGTCAAAACTGTAACATCTGATGTATCATAAGGTCTGAGAACTCTATCAGATTTGAATGAACTTAGTAGAAATTAGGTCTTCTTTTAACTTAATTTTGTCTAAAATGAAGTAGAGCAGAGCATACTTATTTCCCCAAACTAGTCTAGGAGAGGTGTTGGTGGTGTAAACTAAAGCTACGGATAGCAAATTTATTTCCTTTTATTTCACTGATTGTGATTCCGAGTGGAACTAGCTAGATCCTCGTGGTCATTCGAACCCCGTTTACAACAGGTTTTGATCGATAATGAAATGCGTTTTGTAACTTTTTGACCCGCACGCATGATATTTTAAAAATGTCTGCCCTAAAACCGCCCGCACCCGCGCGTCACGGGTCGACCCGCGCATCACTATAGTGTGTAAACAGTGTTCACCTGCTTCCTGGAAAAAAATGTTCATGTAGAGCATAAATAATTTTCTTAAGACTTGATTCTGCTCAAAGAATGTATTCAAATTATGTAGAACTTTACAAAATAATAACGTTTTTTGTGGGGTTTTTTTTTTTTTTGATAGCAGCCCAATTAAACGTATCTGTCTGTTGAGATATGTTTGCTCTTTAATGGGGAAGAAAGCTATTAAACAGTTGGACTGTTAAAGCTCCATGAAGCTTGATTAGTTGCTTCGTATCCTTTTGGTGTGGCTTAAAGATCTCCCTTTTAATGATACTGCAAATGGCATGAAGCTTTTATGGAGCACCTCGCCGGGATTGGGGAAGCACTCCCCCTCCCTTGGCAAGGAGCAATTCTCCCACCTGAGAAACTCTGCAACCTTCTTGTCATTAGATATCGTACAATGTTCAGCTGCAGAACCTTAATCAAAATTAAATTAAGCCATTAAACATTAATTAAGAGGTGTATATTCATTAGAATTGCATTTACTTAATGGGTGACCGGATCCAGATCACAGAGTTCCATTTTTTTTCACTTTTGGGCATTCATATGAATATTTAGTGAATGCAAACTTCTTACTGAAGGGCTCAGTTTTAATATTAATATTAATATCTCTTTGGCTATGAATCCAGTTCTATAATCAAGGTTGCAATTTCGGTAGTGGCTGTCCTACTGCCTACCTCTTTAGGTGTGTGTGATTGGAGATTCAAGATTTTGTTTGTCACATCCACAGTTGTACTGGTTCAATTTGCAGCGCAATGAAAGTCTGACTCACCAACGACTGGACAAAAACAAGAGCATCGATAAATATATTTAAATGGGGTTAGTAGGGTAAAAATAAAGGTTAGATAGAAAATAAATAAAAAAGGCTATGTATAAAATTCTATAGAAAGACAGTGTGCAAAATAGCATGACATGCACTAAGCGTTGCACTAGGCAGTGTGCGATCGGTGCGGTGAGAGACATAAATAATTAACAGACAATTACAAACAAGTCAGTGGGCATGTCCGGGTCGGGAAGCCTGCTAGCCTGAGGATAGCAGCTGCTCCTGCCTGATTTCAGCTGGCTAAACAGGCAGCCACTGCGATCAGTAGAATCCTTGAAGGATTTTATTTTTTGGCTCTGTCCTGCAATAAATGTAGCTGTATAAATGTATCGATTTTTAATGATGTAATAATGATGAGTAAACATTAAGCATCACTGTTGAAGGACGTGCATGGTCCCCTAAAGTTTGTTTTATCACTCTGAAATGCATGACGTGTTTGCTAAGGCCTTGGCTTGGAAAGGAACCAAGAGTTCTGACTGTTGCTAGAAGGTCACTCTGACTTTGGAGGGAAGAGAACCATCACAGGGGAGAGCCATCGGCAGATTCCCCGAGGAGCCGGACTTACCAAGGGCCGACCCAAAACCGTCCATCACCCTGCAAGCCGCGAACAAGTCCCGCTCGAACCTGACGATGACAAACGGAAGTAGTTCGGTGACTGGCTGGACCACACGAGCAGCTGCGCTGTGGATTCACGTCGGTAAACTAGGAAGACACTTGGCAAGGAAACTGTAGCAGATCTTAACAGCCCTCAGCCAGAAGGGGGAGACACATAAATTGTGGGCCTTCAGAATAAGAGGAATGCATGAGTCACGTCATCTGTTGGGATGGGGTCCTGTTTACCGTGCTACCAGCCTGCTGCACTCCAGAACACCTTAGCCCACAGTCAGAACTTTCTTTCAACTCTGCTAAACAAGAACAGAAATGCTCATTAATGATATTAACCAATTCCCTGCCAAAGTGCAATGCTTTTAAAAATGGGATTTTCCAATTGTAGTGAAATGGCAGCTCGATGTATATACAGATATTTATACATATATTGATAAGGATACTACAAATACTTTTGCCATTCATTTGTTCCATTAAATTAACAGAATGGACACTGCATTTTGACTTTAAAGCATAAAAAATTAATATTATAATATAATTAATTAGAGGCATTGGCTTGTCATGGCTTGAGCATCAATTATTCACCATAATACGTTCAGACAAAAGGGAAATTTAATTTGTTTCACTACTCGACTTCTTCTCATTCGTTTTCTGTGACATCTTGAAGCGAACGTATAGAGGTCACCATGTGATTTTTGAGGACAGGCAAATATCTGGATCCAATAGTCTCTGGAATTGCATTATTCAGGAACAAATGATACCACCATTTAATCAAATATTTGAATGGAAAATAGATTGTAATTTAAAACCTTGTGACCTTGTTTTGGAAATTGTTTCAGTTTTTCATCCACTGAAAGCATACAAGTTTTAGGAGGATAAAAGATTTTGACGTGCTAATATCCTACTTCACACAATCCTGCTTTCATATAGAGTCTGATAACACAATCATAAGGGCCAAAGCAGGTTCTAAAAGGGAGTTCTAAGCTAGCTTTCAAAAACCCTTTTACCTATATTTTTCTATTAAAAATGTTAACATAATTCATAGTGTCATTCGTTGGTGACTTTAAAATTTTGAATCAGTTCCTATGATTCTGGTGCTTATCTTCCCGCAGGAAGCCCATGGCACCTCTTCCCTCACCTCTTTCCAGTATCCTCTATAGTCCCTTCTCTTCCATAAATTTTATTCTTCTCTGTCTTTCCTCAAGGCTTCCCCTGATATAAATAAAACTTACGGTAGGTCAGCGCTGTTCTCCATCTTCCTGGCATCTAAACACTTGACTAATGACCTTTATCTCCTGATAAATATGCCAACGCGGCACACAGTGACAGTATCGGAATAAATATGCCGTAATAAAATGGTCAAGTTTATTTCTGATGTCCTATCCATCACCTTAATTCCTTTTATAGTTGTTTGGTGCAACTAAGGTCATGGAACTTGTGTAGAGAAGACTGTGTGTTATGGGGACGGTACATCTCTGATACAGTCGCGGCTACAGTGATTTGGAGAAGAAGAGCAGGTGAACCAGTAATTTATTGCACAGCTTAATATTTAAAACTTCTAGGGGCTCTTATTAGCTCATCACGTTTATCCATGAAGTGCTTTTAATTTTGCATGTTTAATATTAAAAGCCATTTTGTAATATCTGGCTGTGTGAGGAGGTCTGCTATGCTCACGTGGGTTTTCTCCTGCACACACACATCTGGATGGGATTATTCTCTGCTCTGCAATATTAGCATTGTGTTCACATTGCATCTATGTCTACGTATTTACTGATATAAATGTAATTGTGTTACTGTATGCATCTTAATTTGTAGCTGCAATCTGTTTTCTTTTGTGTTTTATGTGTTTATGAGTAGGATATGCAGAGTAAGATCGCCATTGCGTAGTGGAATTGATTGTTTACTGTGCATGTGACACATGAATTCTTGAATGGACAGGTTGCACACTGGATGGGATGTGGGCCCATCTCCGGCACGCACACTCTGCCTGCACACTGACATTACGCACCTGGTTCACCCTCCAGATATCTTTGAACTGCGGGAGGATCCCGAAGGGGAACCTAGAAGAGGTGAAGCCACATGAAGAGGAAGAGAACATCACACACAGAACTGGATATGTCAAAATGTCTCATGCACACATGCCTCTGTCCCATGTGCACCATCACGTTCTCTAAATATATGCTAAACATATATATGCTACATTCTCTATATCCTTCACTCTTCATTTAAAATGCACGATCGCGATTATTTCCTTCTTATACCACGGCGCTGTTTGCTTCTCGAATCTGATTGGTCGGAAGGGTGTCGATAAATTTTCTATAACCGCGCACGTAATACCGGTCAGGTGAATCACAGAAGTAAATCGACGCACGATTATAATCTTTAATACCCAATTAACATTACTTAAAATCTCAGAAGTAGAACATAATTGGAAATTAACGGAAACCAAACAGAAATGTTTAATAACCGACGGAAGAAAGCCGGTTTATACCAGTATACACATGTGTTTCCGGCTTGTAAACGTGACAATGATGCTTTTTAATATAACAAAGGTGTAGTAACAGTGGTATAAACGGGTTACGGTGTGACAAGTCATGCATTGTACGGATTTAAACCTACTGCTAAACCTAGGCAAATAACCACTCAACACGCAACTGTTACCTTATCTTTTTTATTTCGATATTTATGTGCGGCTCTTGCCCCTGTGCCGACAGGTCGCCCTGCTCCGGCACTGAGGACGGCGGCAGGATTAGTTAAGTTTACTGTAATAATCAGTTCGGCTGAGTGCTTTAAATGGCTGAGTGCACTACACTACAGACCAGGGTGCGTCTCCGCGCGCGCGCGTGTGTGTGTGTGTGTGTGCGTGCGCACAAGTGCCCGGCACGGGGCTGGCACGCGCTCCGACAGGTTACGGGTCGCCATGACAACCGCGGCGATCCTCCCCTGACACGTACGGCTCGCTTCTGTGAACAAAAACACTGTTATTAATGAGCCGGAGCCGAAGGTGAGGAGTAACGAATTTAAATTGCTCTCATTACTGTTACGGAGTACTTTCTCCCTCAACCCCTATCCTATAATATATATATATTTATTTACATTTTATAACTCAGTGATTTTAGCTGGTTTTATTCCCTGGTGGCCCAGCCGCATAGTCGCCGCTCCTGATGCGTGTGTGGAGACCGCCTGTCCTCCTGGGGTCACGCAGGATGTTCCTGCGGCCAAAAGACATTCTGGCAGCCTAATTGGCGCCTTTTTAATTGCCCGACGTGCGTGTCTGTGTGCCCTGCAGCAGGCGGCCGCCCTCAGGTAGACATTAGGATTCCTCTTGTTACCCTGCCCAGAATGCTTTACTTTGATTTCTTTGTCGATAAATAGTTTTATGTCAAGTAAAGTAAAATATAAGAAAATAAACAGCCAATTTCAAAAGCCTTAATTATTGGGACCTATGATTGCATGGTTTACATACATTACTTTCACACTCAAGTAACCAATTATCATTTTAAAGATAAGAAAATTATTTTATTATTTCAGTTATAGGTCCGCATTTCCATCAACGTGACAGTGAAATGCAGGGGTCTAAAAACTACAATTCCCAGTAGCCCTTTGTTCCGGCGCCATTTTCTGAAGGTAAGTGTATCCTGTTGTGTTGTTTGTTATAACTTTTTAATAGATGGCTTTTACATCGTGGTTGATGTCTTCTAGGTATTCCATCATGTTTATCTAACTATTGATATAAATCCCTATGTTACTGAACACAGATACCAGCTGTTTATTTTCTGAAAAATGTTTGATTGTGCACGTTGAATAATGCACGGTTTTTAATAGGATGCATCGCAGGTAAATTGTAATATTTAATTATTTACTTTTAACAATGTAAAACAGTGTCAGAACGTAGCTAAAGCTAAATCCTTTGGCAGGATCTTGGCACTTTAAAATGCCTTTGTACAGAATAAATGTGGTAAATGTTAATCATTGTATTGATTAAAGAGTTACTCTACAAAGATGATGATTTATTACGTTGCTGAGAGCAAAGGTTTACCTGCCGAGCGTAGAAAATTGATCTGATCTTTTCTGAGAGGTCTGCAGCATTTGGTATACAAAACATTATTTTATTTCATACCCCACTGAACCAGAAATCTAACTTTTTAAAGTTTAATTAAAGATAGCGCCAGATTCGCATCAAATTAATTATAACCATTTTAAAGCATGAATAGTCCAATGGTCCAGAGAAACCAATAAAAACTGTTTACTGACCGATAATGCCAATGTACTTAAGGCCAAAGTTTTTTTCTGATTTGTTTAGTTCATTGCGTAGTCCATTAGCAGAGTCCCCAGGGATAATTACCATTACTAGGGCAAATGATGGGTGACACCAAAATAGACTGACTATTCCAACCTTGGTTAAAAATAAATTAATAAATAATTTTACAACAAGCAACTTCAGAAACACAATAATGTATAAATAATAATAAATAATGTAATAGTAACATGGCCAATAATGTAATAATTCATTATATTATTGTCAAAAAATATTATGGTATTGGTTCAGAAAATGTATTAAATAATGTATAAAGAATAATGTATTAAATACTATAATACACAGTACTATAATCCACATTAATGTGAAAGATACAGTTCAAACAGGGCTCCACAGTACCTGCATAAACAACCTCTCCTGGTAGGAGAGTCGACCCCCTGCTTCTCCTCACTGTTCACAGATTTGATGTCCCAGCTCCTTCATATTAACAACATCATAGCTGGTAGATGCCGGCCAACTTACACAGACTGAAATTTCCGGTCACATTAATTACAGCATGGGTGGACATGGTGATCTAGTATGAAGAACTAGAAATCGACTGAAGTTAGTCACCAGATCCTGTTGTGGCTCTCAAGGTCAATCTGATGCAAACCATTGATGGTATAGGTCGGGGGTCTCAAACTCCAGTCCTGGAGGGCCTGAGTCCTGCACATTTTTGGGTTTACCCAAAATTAACTCACCTGATTCAACTCACTGAGCTAATTACCACACAGCATTTGAATTCAATTATCTATGATGGAACAGGGAGAGAATTAAGCTACACAGGACTCCGTCCCTCCAGGACTAGAGTTTGAGACCCCTGGTATAGGTCCTGTAGCAGTCAGTCACATGAGCCAAGAAATGACCGAATTGGCACTCTTAGAGTTTGCTCCCCATCCTGCTGAGCCAGCCTGTAAAATGGGAGTTCATGGTAAGATAAATGCAGGAATCAGTGGAGAGATGAAAAGCACTATACGAGTACATCAATTGCTTAGCCAGAGGTAGGACTTTGCTAATGATGCCTTTTCTGAATTAAGGCCTGCCTCTGCAGTGTGGACGCCACCGTACAGAGGTCAGTTAATAGTTTTAATCTACAAAGATGACTTCCACGAAGCGCCAATATGTCGACCTAGGTGAAGACGGTCACTCTCAGGCGCACTGGAACCCAATTTGGCTGCCGCTCAGGGCATAGTTACCTCATTTTTTCCAGGCTCTAAAGTTAAATGAATGGTCCAGTCTAAACGGCAGAGCTCTTCCACCTCCTCTTAATTTGACTGAGGTGGTGCGGTAACAGGAACCTGCCTCACATTACTGATGCACAGAAATGGCCATCTCCCTCAAGTCATCAGGGCTCCGCTCTGCGATTCCTTATTCTGGCCTGATTCGATCTATACTTGCTAGGCCTGTCTGTAGCCATCCATCAAGGACAATGTCCTGCTTAGAAAACAGTTTCCTAGTCTCGCGGCCAACGCAGAAACAATCTGAAATCACTGCTTTCACATACTGTAGCAGTGTTTTATTTTTAAAGATAGAAAAACGGCCATGAGTTATAAACGTGTCCCCTGCAAATGTTTATTTTGCAATATATCTTCGCAGTTGAAGCTCAACGATAATCCCTAACATTTGGCACGTAATGTTAAGATGCATTAAATTAAATTAAATAATTGTTATTTATCTGTTCCCTAAGTACATGTTACACTTGCATTTATTATTCTGTTTTGGTTTTTGTAATTATGTAACACAGTTTAAATAAACAGATTACAATAAATGCAGCAGCGATTATAATATATTGGGGAGGTGAGTGACACAGAGGTATCCCGTCTTTGCTGAACAGGTTCATAACTCATTTCCGCTAATGCTGCGTTTATTTACCCGCGTGCCTGCAATCTTCCGCATACATAATTTACCTCCTACATTGTTGCTACCGAATTTATTAACATGCAATATTTTATACAAAGCTGCAGATTATCCTAGATAATAATTAATCAAAGCCGTAGGACAGCGTTTTCAAGGTTGGGGAGATTATTCATAAAATTAAGAGCATATCCAGCGGCAGTTTAATGTATTAAAATTACAAAGCTGAAAAAATGAGAACCCACATATTTCTGAAAATTCAAGGGCTGTTTGTAAAGATACTGATCCTAGGTCAGTATCTGTCTACCCCATTAGGAGATTATTTTTTTCTTTCCCCAGTCCAAATTGTCCAGGTTTCAACATTTTGTATCTGATAGGTATCTCAACCGATAGATTTTAAAGGTTTTTTTTTTTTTTCCTAAGATACATTTAAGGAAAAGTTCGATTTTTCTGTCAATGCTCAAAGGAACAATATCATTTGCCCAGCTCCCTTTCTGTGTCATTGAGGTTGCAACACCTCCGTGTGCTCGCTGATTATGATGGATGTTCATGCATTGACACTTGGCCCTCAAACCCCAAAAAAGATAATTATTTTTTATTGCAGAAGACATTCCATTCTCTTTAAGCATTTCTGGTCAAAGATTACATTCTCTATCCAGCCCGAGGGAGTAAGTAAGCCCTTTTGTCTTTCCTAGCACTCACTTACTTTCTGCCGTTAATATGAAAAGCGTGTCTTTGTTTTTTCCCTAAAATGACATTTGTTGTAAATTCACGTGGCGGTGTTGCCAATTAATTACAAGTACATAAAACGGGCTGCGCAAGTGCAACTTTATTTCCAAAAATATTCAAAAGTCATTCGCCGTGGGGACAGACAGTCTTAAATCTTTATTTTTTTTAAAACTTCTTTTATCATCCTGGGAGTTCTCTGATATTTATTTGAGGCAGGTAATAAAAACTGGTACTTGCATACTGTAGGGTGTTAGCCAAAGGTCCCTGCCAAGTGTGTGCTTTGTATTGTCTCAGGAAACATTAATAACCTGCAGCATGAGCATCTCTGGGGCTCGGCTGGGTGCGTGTGCCGCAGAAGAGGGGCTGTTCATCATGTGTACTACACACCAAAACGTGTATTTTTAGGCTAGCTAGCTCTGTGTAGCTAGTGAGTTCCCCAGTTCCGGCAGTGAAGGGAGGCTGAAAACACAATAATAACTTAGCTGTTTTTTCCAAATGCTTCTGAATGTCATAAATGTCAGTAGAAAAGGCAATGCAGGGGTATGCGTTTTAGCCTTGCTTTAAAATACGGAATAGCGTGCCTTTATGATTGGAAGTAGAGATTTGAGAGTCTGTGTTTTGATAAACATACATACACTCCACAACTGAAAATATAACTTTTTTTTCCAGTGCTAAAGAGAATTTTTTTTCTTTTGGGGGGGGGGGGGCTGGGGGGAGAAGTGATACTTCCTGGGGTAGTAACGCCCTTCCTGTGGGCGGGGGCTTTTTTTGGCGGCGTCTGTGGTTTCCAATTTGCTTCAAAT
>JAODKM010000046.1:6038104-6059754 GCA_026780845.1 Petrocephalus sullivani | reverse complement strand
CCCCACCCCCCGCGGAGGCCTGGGATCTGTTTTGGCTGCCATACCTCAGAGCAAACTGGGCAAATATCAAATCGGAAATGTCGGACGAAATGCCACTCACCTGTTTCTTAAAATATGAGCCTGGTGCAGTGAAACACTCAGGCACAAATTGACGCACCCGCGGTGCTGCTTTTGTGCAGGTGGTGCTCAATAAGTCCTTGGATGGCACCAAAGCGGTGGCCTCATTTTTGTAATGCCTGGGGTGTCAGGTGTGTGTGTGTGTGTGTGTGTGTGTGTGTGTGTGTGTTTGTGCGTGCACCCGCACGCGTGTGCGTGTATGTGTGTGTGTGTGCGGTGCTGTTTCTGTTGCCGCGGCCATCTGGTCGTCCCTCTGCCTTCACATTAATTACCACATAACCGTACCCTTCACTGCCGTCTCTCTCGGCTAAATTCCCCGAATTTTAGAGAGGGGCGTCGCATATATATGGGACGTTAAGTGCTCCTTTGAGTAAAAAAAAAAGTCCCGGTGTCAGAATGTCGACGAGGAGGCATTTGGCAGGACCTCGCGTCTGTAATAATAAACTCCTTAATATGGGTACAGGAGACACCTGCTCTCCCCCCTGTCTGGAGTGTGTGTGGGGGGGTGTTAAAGTGGACATGTGTGTGATATCTTTGTTTTTGAAAGATGCTTGGCTAGCTTAGTGTTTTAGGGCTGTGCAGGCAGCTGGTTGCTGAATGCTGCAGTCTTTCCTGCAAAAACCATTGTTCTGCACATGTTCAGAGGTGAGCCCAAAGCATTAGGGAGTGGCCTGTCCGGATTCGTAGGTAAGTTTTGCAAAATGCTAAATATATTTGGCAGACTGTTTTATCCAAAGCTACGAACAGTTTTTGAGAAAGCAGGGTCAGACAGTCCCTGCAACAGTTGGCGATTAAGACCCTTAACCAGGGCCCAGTGGTGAAATCACCCCGCCGACCCTAGAATAAATAATGATTAAGCAAATAAAAATTAAGCAAGAACAAATTTTGAATGCAGATGTCTCGCATATCACTATCAAACCAGTGGTCAGTTGACGTCATCCCTTGAGGATGATATGAGATATCTGGCAGAAATGCTATCTCTTGCAGTACTAGGAGAAAAATCACTTTCTTCTCCATCTTACGTGGTGAGCAGGAGCAAAGCTTTGGCGGGTGGAGGGTGGTGGCCCTTTGATGTGATGACATTTGGAGTTTCAGATTCCCCAATGGCCGCGATTTCAAGACGGGTCGTAGACTTTCGGTTTCCGCTTTATTATTACATTCTTGCTTTGCAGCTGCCCCGTTAGTCAAAACAAGTGTGCTGCTGTTTTACATATTCCTGTGATTTTTTTGACAGTAATGAGCTGTGATTAAGTATGACACCAATGCAGATATTATGCAACGGAGCACACCCTGGTTACAAAAACCCGGGCACGGTAATCACACAGCAGGTGCAATCAAGACTGACAAAACGTGTCAAAACTTCCAAGACGGCCTGTCATCCTGCTGCGAGGATCTATGTTTATCCGAAGTCGCCCTCGCTTCCCCTGGTCCCTATTAACATTGGAATTAAATCGGCTGCTTTTCTTACTGCTGGGGCTATCGTCACCCCCCAATTTCTATCACCTCCTGCGCTTTGCAGTCTGTTTGAGGGAAATGTATTCATTCGCCTTTGATGTGCCTGCAGCAGCTTTAGTGCGCCTGACTTTGAACATTTCTTCTTCTGTATTCCCCCCCATCTCCTGCACACGTTTCTGCAGCACCGTGTCCCATTCAGGCACCCTTTGATAGCCTGCAGTACACAGACTGTCAGATGTTCCTCGCATAACCGGTGTAATTCAACATTGATTTTGAGACCTTCACCCAATGACGGCTCGCCGCATGTCTGCGCTCCTCCGACGCGTCCCCCTGCGGGGCGACGCCTCTTCCGCAACGCATCTTTCTTTTTTACCACCTAGATGTTTATTTGTGTGTTTGCATTTGAAACGAAGGATAGCGGTGGCTTTTCGGCAGCTGCGACCGTAATGATAACCCTCTAGCTGTTTGCTTCATCCGCTATATGTAACATGAAACATTCTGAATAAAAGGGAAGTTTTGCAAAGCAGGTTAATGAGCGGTCCTGTTCTTCCGAGAGCGCTTTGATGCTGACTACGGTGCGGGGCAGAGCGAGGCTCCATCGGATTTTGACGGCTTCTCCTCGGTTACCGCGTTGTGTACAAAGTGAATAAAACATGACGGTGCGGAGACCCATTTATTATCCACTGACCCTGTCAAGCAGGCGGCCCGCAAGCAAAAGCGCCGAAGCGATCACGCGTGTGCACACCTCGCCCGCGGGGCTGGAGGTGCTTCATCCTATCAAAACCCAAATTAACGTGGACTTGACCTGGTGGTGTTTGCGCCATTCAGTAGGAGCGGGCTGTGGACCTGATTTAGCGACAGCATCAGGCAGAGATGAGACGGGCAGATTACAGATTTTTTTTTTTGTAGTAAAGAAGTTAAAGAAGTCTTTGTACTTTTCAATGTGTATTATATATGTATCGCTGATAGATTTGAGGCATCAAACTATGTCAAGCTTAAAGGCCTTTTTGATTTCTTCTAGGTAAAATGGACTTTATCATTTTAAAATACATTTTAAATCTATAGGCCTTGTACAGTCATTTTAATATAATATTTTTAATCAATGTCTGCAATCACCTACATTACAAGGGGTTAACTTTTGAATTATTTTCTCATTCCCTCCATTTTGCGACCATTTACAAGGTTTTTTGTCTTGTTTTTTTAATAGCTTCTAGAAAAATCGCCAGGGTTTGTGAAAATATGTTTTATGTAAACATGTACTACACTAAGTACATTTTAATTGATTGGCACCACATATTACTGACTTACTGAAATTTCCTCAGATTTTTGTTGATGTAGCTGTAGGCAGCAGCCGTGCAAGAACATTTTATTTTCAAAACCTCTCAATTAATACCAGAAATTTGAGTGAGTGAAAAAGTAATCATGTAATCTCTGTCACAAAGACTAAGAATTAAATTGTCACTTGATATAAATGTGATTTTCCCCATGGTACCTGGAAAATGCATTTTTGGTTTGCACTGATAATTTATCAACTCCTAAGTACTGTTTTGTTGGGGCGTATCATAACTGCACATTCACAAAGCCGTTAGTGAAACGAATGTGTTGGTATAATAGGAAAATGGCAGGAAATGCTAACAGTTTCATATTTTAAGGCTGTGTAAGTGACCCAAGGACCAATGTAGTGGTGTCAATATAGAGTATAGCATCTATACTGACCCCTAGATTAGTAAATAGTCAATAGATGAATTAAAGCTGTTGTATAGATTTTTCATTTGTACTCAAGGTTATCTGTTTAAGTGGCTTATCAAGTGATGGCTTGAAAAAGCAGATCTTCAATGAGATCAACAGCAATGCTCAACGGCAATGCTAAACGGCAACGCTCAACAGCAATTGCAAACAGCAATGCCCAACAGCAATGCTCAACAGCAACGCTCAACAGCAATGCTAAAATAGATTGTCGTTAACTTTTTATACAGTATGTTCTTTACCAGTAAGTGGAATTGTTCCTCAGATTTTACTGCTTATCAGAAAGTGGGTGTTTTATTAGAAAGTCCATCTTTCTGCAAAATTATAAATAGTTTCTCATCAAAAAAAAGAGTAAAAATCAAATTGCAATCACAAGAAAAACATACTAGGATTAGTACTTGTACTAGTATGTTTCTGGGAATGGTGGATAGTCTTGCATTGTGTAGTCTAATTGTCTAATTGCTTTAAAAATAACAGGAACTCTAAAGAGTTAACATATTTTGTGTTGTATGAATGTCCATTACGCTAATTATCAGCCAGGATATAATTAGCAGCTGACCATTTACAACATTTCATGTCCATGTACAATTATTGCAATTATAATATTAATTTAATAGAAAAATGCTATAAAAAATAACCATGTGAAGATGAGTGGATTGTAATTAAATTACATACTAAATAATGATTTACTAAAACCCTAAAT
This sequence comes from Petrocephalus sullivani, assembly GCA_026780845.1. NCBI lineage: Eukaryota > Metazoa > Chordata > Actinopteri > Osteoglossiformes > Mormyridae > Petrocephalus > Petrocephalus sullivani. The sequence continues at coordinate 6,055,733 of JAODKM010000046.1, read as the reverse complement.
ACTAAAACCCATCTGTGTTTTTTTTTTTCTAATCAAAAATCCATAAAAATATTTGAGATTTCTTTCTGCTATGCCAAAAAATATCCACTTAGAAGCCGCTTTCACTGTTTAAGGCTGACCTTCGTATAATTGGTTCGCAATCTTGAATGAAGAGAAAAAAAAACAAGGAACAACAAGGAAGGAAAAAAAGTGGCAAATGCATTTTTGCGTAAATGTCTCGCTCGAGCATGGCTAATGATTGGAAAAGCAGGGGAAGAGCACTGTCACCTTACGGGGGGCGGGACTTATTCTTCCTGGCAAGGAAGTAGGCCTTGGTTCTTTAACCTTGGATGCTTATTATAAGATGGATAGTTTCAATTATAAAAAATACTATATTTATACAACAATATCCCTTTTGCCAGTATAAACAGCTTTTGATTAAAACACTTTCTAATCTAATAAATAACAGGAAATGCAGTAGGGCAGACATTTTTAATGGGCATTTTTCCAGCCAGGCTAACAGTGACCCTGGCACATTTGGCGAGGGGGTCAGGGCACGCTCTCCATGGGACGCTGGTCCAGCCAAACGTTATGTGACTCACCTGTGTCCTGTTTGCTGGAGTAAACAGAACACCTGCATGATGTAGGGGAGAACGTGTAGAATACCTTCTCATGCAAATATGCCTGGATTCATCCATCACAAGAAAGCAGTCAGTAACTGTCAGAATGTTCTTATTTGTTCTTATATGTTTACCAAGTTCATTCCAACTGGCCAATGGTGACGTTCAAGGACTCAACAGCTTTCTTTATGAAGTTAATAAAGAAGCTTGTTCTTTTTTTTTTTTGGAACCTTTATTGGGATTTACACATTCATATAACGTTTAGACCCATTCAGATACAATCTCCAGTTGTCATATTTAACACAGACTAGATCCTTGTTTTTTAAAAGATTATTTTGTTTGGTACCAGCTCTGTTAAGGAATATCTTAAGATCACAAATCCACAGAGTGCGCGTGTCATAAAGCCATTTCTGATTTCATTCCGGTTTATGCCCTGAACCACTCTCACATTTGCACAGAAGTAAATTTAAAGGCTCCATAACACAACAATAGTCACAGTGCTTTGGCTGTTTCAGTTCTCTCCTGGTGTGCAGGTAGTATTTATTTTACAAATAAAAGGAGGTGGCCATTTGCTACGAGGTATTAGATTTCTGTCACAGCATTATTTACCTCACCATATCCAACAAGTGCTTGTTTTCGCCGTGCAGTGATAATGTAAACTTTGCTGAAAATATTACATGGTTTTTTTTTATAGTATACAGATATGTATGGTACTCACATACTAACAATAAAAAATATAATTTGATCATATACTGTATAGTATAAGCAGTACATCAATTAGAATCATGTTTTCTTCTCGCTATAGAAAAACCATATTAAATTAAAAACATGTAATGTATAAGGGCCAAAAAGATTTTTGCTGTTCTTATGATAAAATTATACAACCTCTTATACAGGAAATCTTAGTTTCTTGTGTAGGAGTCTATTTTTACATTTCCCTTTCAAGTTTTTATCCTGTCCTTTTAAAGACATAAAATATATATCTCTGTTATACTGGTTTTCAATCAAGTGAAGGATGCCTTTCGGTCTTATCACGGGCTTCCTGGAACTGTCGATGTTGAGTGAGAAATCATGTTGACAGATGTTTCAGGGGCTTGAAGCAATTTGAAGTTGAGTTCAAAAATGTTGGTTACATGTGAATATCTTTGTCAGGCTGTGATGGAAATGAAGAAGTCTGTAATTGCGCTTTAGAAGAGGAATTCTACATATTCCTTGATCTCATTTAATGGTCAAGAGCCCTATACACACATTTTTCATCATTTGCCATTGTTGTTAAATCTTGTGGGGTTTTTTTTTTTGCAAATGTTTAGTTATTATAACCTGTATTCAGTGGATTTTTTTTTTCAGGATAGCTACACATATTGCGTGGTTTGTTCATAGATATATAGGTGAGACCATCTGTTTCGCTGCTGATGACAGTGAAAGAATGGAATTCTTGGATGGAGTTGGAAACGGGGAATGATTCTTAGCTGAGGCAGGGCAGGTGTGGCTGCACCCTTTGTCAGGCCTTTTATTGAGATGTATGTCCCTAATCTGATGTTCAGGGCATGGCTGAGATCCCGCGTCCCTTTGGAAATGTGACCGATGGCGGCGGGCCGAGTGTAGGAGATCTCCGCAAGATGCTGGAGATTCATTACTATGGTTGCTTCTACGCCACTTTGTTTCTCCCAGCACCCTGGACATCACAGAAATCACAAGTCATAACCTGCATGAAGCCAAGCTCGGTTACGTCATATAAATGGTTCAGATGACTAAACTAAATAAGTGAAACGTCTAAACTGGCAACACGTCTCATCCGACGGCAAACGCTGAGGTTGTCGTTCAGTTAATGCATAATATATAAGTTTATGAGTCAGCAGTTGTTCTTGGATCCTTGTGTTAAAATCTGTCCGTTATCTTTGTTGTCAGTTAATTATATCTGACTCAAACTGCCCAAAAAACAAGACAAAAAGAATTTCGGGCGAAAACCCAGCACTTTTAACTTAACCGTCTTCTGTGTAAAGCGGCAAGCCATGTTTTGAAAAGTAATTCAACGGTGGAGACATAAGCAGTCGTGTTTAATTTACGGTGTAGTTCTTCCTGACACTCAAAGACGGCTGGTTGTGTGAAGCAGAGTTTCCTTATGCCAGAAATACCACCTCAGTTCATATTAATGCATATAAATTTAGCCCACAGCTATACCCTTACTCCAAGTAATCCATTGCCAGATATTAATGGTATTAATGAGTATTAATATTAAATGACGATTTCACTTTAATGTTCCAGTCTTGCTTGAGCCATATGCTTTGCATGGGCACTCTCAGCCAGCCCCTTTGCCCTGTGTCCCCTGCCCATATGTGCCAGGAAGCCCAGCGGGCTCAGTTTGTGCGTCTGCCCCTCCTTCGGACACCTGTGCCAGCCAGTGGTCACTCATCACGCTGCAGGCCGCGTGGCGCTGCATACGAAAGAGCCGCCCGGTTCTCCGGCTCTCACTGTGACTGACTGGCAGCTCAAAAACCCTTGGCTTTGCTTTCCCGATAGACGCGAGCCATCTTTTTGTAGATGGAATAAGGCTCCCAGCTTCTGTGTATTCTGCAGTTTGGTTGGTGGTACTAATTGTGCGGAACAAAATGTAATTTAGTGCACATAATTTTATATTATTATTGTTATCAATAATGATCTTATCAATAATGTTTTGTAATTAGAATTAAGGTTTATCAGATGTCTCTTGTATTTTGCCCCCACCTCTTTATTTTTTGCCCCAACATTTGGCTTCTAGAAGTTTGAAACAGAAAAGGTTTTCTGCTGATTACAAATATTTTATCCAGAATGAAAGAGCCAACAGTAGCTGTAAGAATTTGCTCTCGGATCCAGTGTACTTATGATGATGAGAATAAAGATGGCCTCGGTTTTGGTTTAATTAAGTCGTTGAGCTGAGAGAGCCTCATGCAGCATGGACAGGCACACCTGTCATTTGGCAGTGTGGCAGTGATAACATTCCTGAAGGTTAAATTCTCAAGATCAAGGAGAATGTCCAAAATCCGTCGCCAAGCTGTAACAGAAACCAGCAGGTCAGTGATAAATCTACTGTTGATATCGCTGTTGCACATATTGAATCGAGCTGTTTGCACTTATTACTCAGGGCAATTTGACTAAATTAGTTCCAAGCTCTAAATCATCCACTTGTTTACTTGATCCTATATCAACAATGCTAATGAAGGACCTTCTGCCTGAAATCGGCAAATCCACATTTATCTTTATCTCACCCGAGTCTTTTAAGATATCTGTAATCAAAGTTCTGCTCCAGAAGCTTAATCCGCCGATAGGCCTATCTCAAACACGTAGTTCCATATCAGATTTGTTGGCAAAAAAACTATGAGTCCATAACCTGCCTGCCTGCCTGTATTTGGTAAAATGACATAGAGACCACCTGTCAGTCTGCGGCATAGTTTTGTTTCTCTCTTTTCCTTACTGTGGGCATTTATTTGCTTGCCTTCTCCTGGTTTTGAATTGAAATTCCACTGTTGAAATATTTTGCCCGTGTTTTTTGAAATGGATCAAGACGCGTAGGCCTTTAGAGGACTCTCGGCTAGGCCATCCCTGTCAGGGCGTTATCAATTTATTAGGGTAAGTGATTAATCTATAAAATATTCAGTGGCCAGGTATGAAGCACCACAGGGCTCTCTGCGGGCTGCGGCGTGTCCGCTATCTCTTGGGGATGTTATTAGCAAGCATGACATTACTGATATATCTGCAATGTCTCTTCTTTCAGAAGTAGAATCCTGTAGAAGTCGGTGTGAATGATTCCGGAATGCTGGCCTATGCATTCATTATTTTAAGATTAGATCGTCATCATGCTCTGCTTTCTGCCTCTTCAAATTCCTCCCTGAACTGTCTCCAAGTGGTGCAGAATTCTTATTAGACACTCTGCCCTACATTCTCTTCCCGCCGAATGTTGAGCTGAATATAAATCACTACATCTTGACTTTAAAGGCCTAAATGGTACCAATGTATCTTAGTAACTTTCTTTTGTCCCGCACACTCCTCCTTGATTACTTTTTTCTATCTTCTCCCAAGAATTGAGTTCAAAGGCTGGGGAGGCATCTCATGTGGGGCTCATCTTTTATGGAATTATCTACCTGCGCTTGTTTGGACTCCGCACGTCTTTAAGTCTATATTTTATGCAGTGTAGATGAAGGTGTAGAGAGGCTGATAGCTCCTTATCATAGAGCTGCTGGTGAGCGCGCCAGACAGCCTGTCACGCTAACATTGCGTGTAATCATCGCCATGTGGCCACGCCGGTAACAGCACTGCCCAGACACTCATCTCTCAGTAATTTCCAGAAAAAAGGTCAGCCGCCCTCCTGCCAGTTTGACCAGCCTGGATCAAATGACTTTCCTTACCACTGGACTTTAGGTTTGTGATTTATACATCTAAAGACATTTTTATCTCTCTGCTTTATTGCTGAAGGGATCAAGAAATAATTTTCAGTTCTCCACATGCAGTATTGGCATTTTTTTCAGTTTTTCGATCGCCTGTGAAAGAGCTACTCCATTAAAAATGACTGATTGATCGATTTGATTAATTGATCGATTCTGTATTAAAGACTTAAATAGCTGCTCTTGCTAAAATACATTACGCACGCACTAATCAGTCATCCGAACGTTATATATTATAGGAAAAATGTCTTGCCGAGCAGTTTGAGTGTGCTTCGGAGGGAGGATTACAATGCCGGAGTGTAGAAAAACACTAGGGCTTCCATCAGGAAGACAAATGACTCTCTACAGGAGTGGTTTAAGTGGCCCAGCTCTGTCAAACCTGACATTTTGATTTCTGTTTAGAGCACTGCATTTTTTTTTCTCAGCGAATTACTTAGAAGAACTTGAGGGAGAATAGGGAATGCCCAGCTGACAAAAACATTTAAAAACACAACAATACCGTTTCAGTTTCTGACAGTTAAATTGATACAACTGAGCACACATCACACATAATTCTCAATTTTCTTTTCTACAAATCCCACAGATGACTCGAACATGACCGATTTTCACCATTTTTTCATCCATGTCTTTGTCTTCGTGCATTTCCTCTTCGGTGGCAATTAAACTTTTTGGTACAACGTGAAGTGATTCTTTTTTCCATAAATTTTCTCTCTAAGTCTTTCAAGACACCAGAGAAACTGCAAAACGTAGCTGGATATGGCAGTGGGCCTGGGCGAAGACGGCAGGTGAAACACAGCTAAGTGTTAAATCCAAGACAGTCCTGGAAACTTCAGTGAGACCTTGTAATTTTCACCATCTATCTACCCATATACTATAACTGCACTGCCCCCGACCCTGGAGACAAGCCAAGAGAAGAGGCCCGGATTGGATGCCAGTCCATTTCAGGGCACACGCTCAAACATGCAATGTTCAATTTAGAGATACAAATGCGCCCAACCATATGCTTTTGGAAACCTACACAAGTGCAAGGACGTCACGCAGAGCAGGGAACGGGAATTGATCCCCCAAATGTTCAGGTGTGAGGCTTCCCATAGGTCCACCATCCTGCCCATTAATTGTGACCTTTTTTTTTTATTACCTATACACGTCTTTGTCAGATGCTAACAATGCCCACTGTGACTAATTCAGACTGACACGAGAACAGAGGAAGTCACTAACTAGGTTACCACGGATGTGAGACCAACCCAGTTCAATTACATTTTTCCCCAGACGTAAATATGTTGGCAGCAAATTAACTTAACAGAGTGCTTATTTAGACACGACCATTACAAACAGAAATATTTCTATGGAGACACGTCTAAAATAGAGGTTTATGGACCGTAAGCTGGCTGGGATCTATTACAGATGGAGAGACACAGTAGTGTTGATATCCTGTCATGTTTCCATGCTGTTCCTGAAATAGATCTGGGAGTGGTATTCGGGGCAGAATATCATATACATAAATATACATCTGCTTTGTTTACACTGGAGATCTGCAGTCTGTGCCTGTTGACATTCACATGAAACGACGGGCTGTCCACACGTGTGAGACGTTACAGACGATACCCAGGGTACATGCTAAATGCCACCTCTGTGCGTGAAAAAATTGTCCTGATATATACTGACACCCGTAATCCGAGTCACATGTAATAAAAAGATCTGGTAGAGACCAGCCATAGAAATATACAAACATTCAAATGCATACTTATGCATATAGGATGAAAATGGTGGTAGACTTTGTTAATGGCAATTAGCAGTAATGAACACGGCATGATAAATTGCAGTGGTGGAGGTGGAATAATAAAATGACTTGGTGGCGTAAAAAAAAGGCTTACTTTGTGCTTGATGGGACAGAACTCCACTAATGTGTCCCGATCCGGGCTGCCTGCTGTGTAGGCAAGTGCAGAGATGGGCCCATTTAGTACTGCTCCTACCCCACCTGCCAGGTTTTTTTTTTTTAATATATGTACTTTTACTTCTGTGCTGATTAGAAGACTGCAGGCGACCGAGGAAGTATTTGGCCCCGTCCTGTTTCAAGGAGACGGGGAGCTGTCCGATCTCGTTGGTGCTGAAGCCGCCTTATCCTGTCATAACGCCAGCTCGACCAGAACCAGACCTCATACCATAAAACATCAAAACGAAACCTGAGTATCTTAATACTGCTCTCCCACATCTGCATAAAAATAAAATGTTTAGTCTTTATATACAGTGATGCACCGATCAATGATTTTATCGATTAAAGTAATCTACTATTTCGTCATATTCTTTCTGTAATAAATTCTCTAGACATTTTGTGGCATGTGGGATTTGTGGTCTAATTCTTTGCAATCATAAAGGTCACTACATTTTTTTTTTTACAATTTTCTGTAAATTTTTTATATTTGTTTATCAATATCAATATTTCCCATTTTGTGAAATCATGTTATATTTCTTGCCACTTTAATTTGACAGTATAGCTAGTGTGTGTAATTATGTAGTTAATAACAGCATAATCCCCCATAGTATGCAGCTGTATATTTAGTACCATGCTTGAGTAATTTCATTCATCTGAACTTTAGGTATAGTGGATATTGCTTTGGTTTGCTTTTATGTATCGCTGTTGTTCATAGCATAGAAATAGTTTCTCATTTGCTAGACTTTCTCCCTTTTGAACGATCTTTAAAACTCTGTGGAACTTGGCTGTCTTTTTTTTATTTATCCTTTTTGTTCGGAAAATAAAATGAGAATCACTAGGGACACCCCCCGCCACCAACCATGCTGAATTATGTCTTTGACCTCATCCTTGACACCCCCAAAAGGCAATCTCCCAGGCCTGTCAGATGTGGGTGATTTCCCCCTGATCGAGAAGCGCGTCCAGTCGTCCAAATGGCCTCACGCGATGTTCATTTTAACTGCGGAAAACGGTGAACACAGACACTGTTCATTTTCCTCTGGCTCGCGTGTTTATTTGCTAATATAGTTTTGCTGTGTAGCCATGCTTTTAAATTTTGTCTCTGTGGTGTTTGTTCTGAACAGAGGAGTTGGCATTCTACACTTTATGATACATCCTGGGAGATTTTATTTTTTAATAATTTATTGCTGGACATTTTCTAAAGCAGCTGGGCTTGAAGACTTGCATAACAGAATATCAGAAGCATTATAAGCAAATTTCTGTGCTCTAAATGAAGATGCACAGTGAGATCAATAATCAGTTTTAAATGTTTCCCAAAGCCCAATTACAAAAAACAAAGTTAAATGTAATATCAGAAAACAATTACAATAAGAGGTTCCCTTCTTTATCCATGATTCCATTTCATATTTATTGACTTCGTGTTAAACAAACAATGCATATGATCTTTACATAAATTTGCCCAGTCAACCAGAAGAAACACAAATAAAACATTTTTTCGTCAACGCATATCACATTTTCTGTTGATGTTGGTCTTGTACTTAAGTGTTACGTTTCCTTTTTTCAGTTCATTGTAGATTTTGTTGCATTACGGCTTGTATTTGCCTTGCAGCCTCGGCTTTTGAGCGGGCTGATTGTTTTAGCCTTGTTTGCCTTTGCTGCAGTGCCAGCTGCCATATTTGGCGCTCTTTGGTACTTCTCCTGCATGCCGCTCACCATTGTGTTAGCTGCAAGCTTAACCTCCCCATGGAGAATGCGCTTGACAGGTGCATCGCATGGCTAGGCCTGAAATACTTGGCGGACGCATCTCTCGTCCGCACTCCATGTGTTTTTTTTTCCCTCCCCCGACCATTTGTGTTGGTTCGCTGCACATGCTAGGCCTGGGGGGGCGCTCATTCCATCTCCCCGGGCATCATCTCATCATTAGATGAGTCTCGCTTGCACATTTGCAAATACTTCCCCCCGCAAATCACTCTTTGGGGTAGCAGAGTTGCATGGATTGTTATTCGAAAGCATGCGAGACCTTTACGAAAAATACCTTAATGAGGACAACCTGAGGAGCAGGCACATGCAGATACAGCACTGGGCAAAAGTCTTAGGCAGTCAAAGGAAATGTTTAAAGCTATTTATCTGGGTTTTAAGTGTATATTTGCTCAAAAAATGTAATTTAACATTGCAACGCAATAAAAATAGAATTTTTTCTCTTCTCCAAAAAGTCACTGATATCTTGCTGGATGGCTAGATGAACACAGTCTCATTCCCAAATCTTTCTCCAGGGGCACCCCAGCCAGTCCATGTATTTGTTACATTTGGCCACCTGCTCAATGAATTGATGAGGTTAATTAAATAACTCAATGAGATGCTGATTAGCTAAACAAGGTGTGCCAGTCGTCAAGTTAAAAATATACATGGGCTTGTTGGTGGGTTACTGTAAATACTGGGGTGAATTTAGGAGATGTTTTGAAATGCCTGAGAAAACATACTATAACAGACATAATATCCTGGTTTTACACCAACATGAAGATCATTTAAACATCATTTTCGACTTTTGCACAGTACTGTATATGTTCAGTTATACATGCATATATTAACGTAACTGAAACTCAAAGCATTTTGTGCCTATTTGAATGGACTTTTAAATTCGTATCTGTCAGTCTCTCAAATTCTTCTCATGCATAACCGCTTCACTTTTTCCCCCCAGCCTTGCATGAAGGGGTCACTTCCAGTCCTGCCACTGCTTTTAAATTGGCTTGATTTCTGGATTTTGACTCATCATTCCAAAACATCACATTTCTTCCTTCTGGTCTGGTTGGTTTAGTAGAATGTTTAGGATGACTGTCATGGTACGATTTATGGTGCAACTTCAGCTCTTAAGCAGAAGACCCTCAGAGTACGACGATGTTTCCTCAAGTGTTGGGCTTCCATTTGCAAAGCGTGACTCTCAGGCGATCATGTCTGAAAGCCGAGATAAGATAGCCAAAAAAAAAATAAAATCCCAGATTATCCAGGTGCTCTTTTATAAACTTAAGATGAGCTTAAATATCCTTTCATGGTATATTTTGATCATGAACTTCAGCAGCAGAGACCTGCAGATACTTGGAAATAGTCAGTATGACTATTTTGAATTAAAATCGACTCAATTTGGTAAGTGTGTTATACTTGTGGCATTGCATTTGGTCATGTTTAATTTTTAAAAATGCCAAACTGACATTGAAATCACGCCACAACACTTTAAAATTACTGAAGCGCATAGCTCACGATACCATAGATAGCTCACAATACTACACAATACGTTCAAGTATACTAGTATACTTTCGAGTATAGTTTATGTTAGAATCTCTAACAATTCACTTGGACGATTATGAGATTGTAATGAATCTAAGTTGCATTAAGAACCAGAATGGTTCTGGTACAGGAACTCCTATGTGGCTTCTATGTGATTTTGCTTGATCCACATTTTTGTCTGGAAGTGAGTCTTTGGAGCAGGTTGAGTCCTGGCTAGTGGCAGACCTGCCAGCAGACTTCCTTACTCTGGAATTCTGCAGGGGGGACTGTAGCCAATAACCTTCTCAGCAAAATCCAAAAACCCTTGTAGTTTGTCCTTGAAAAGGGGGTCTAAGCAGAGCCAAATCGGACAGTGATGGAGGATGCCTTATGGGTCTCTGCCGTCGCACCAGGTGCACTTGCCTTTTCCCATGCGTGTGTGCTTTTTGTTCATTTTAAAAGTACCTTGCTAGTCACTGGGCTATATTTCTGCAGCTATGCATCTTATTTTCTAATAATAATTGATCAGTCATCTGTCCCGAATTTTCATTTTGAACAGGCAAAAACAAACGCGTGAGCAGCATCCAGAATACTGTTGATCAAAGTGCTTGTAAGTCTCTGGAATCATTTTACTGCACGCCCACTTATATGTTGAGTCTCTGTAGTCCTAAATTTTGCCAAATCATATACTTTTTGTCACCGGGTCCCAAAACATCTTCCAGTTCCTTTATTACCCTTATGAGCAGATATAACACTCTTCCTGAGGTCTTCTTTAGAGCACAGTACATTTCAAATTACAGTAAAATGATCAACGTAAAGCGATGCAATGGCACAGTGATTAGCACTGATGCCTCACATCACTGGAACCAAAGTCTCTGCCGTGGCTCCATGTCTGTAGATTTTGCATGTTCTCCCTGTGTCATTGTGGTGTCTCCTTTGGGTTCTCTAATTTTACCCCACAGTCCAAAAACACAAAGGTGAATTGGAGTTACCAAGCTGTCCTTCGGTGTGCATGTGTGAATGTGCCCTGCGATGGGTTGGCGCCCCGTCCTGGGTTGTTGTCTGCCTTGTGCCCGTAGCCTCTGGGATAGGCTCCAGACCCCCCGTGACCCTGAATATGACAAGCAGTTGCAGAAAATGGATGGATGTATGAGGCCAGCTTACTTCCCTTTACCCAGAAGAGGGCCGCCTATCCCTTTTAACTAGGTTTTTCATTAGACAGATGGTGACGAATTATTGATGCATAACACTAAAATGTAGTAGGTGTGATAGACAGTATGGCACAAAGATTTTTATTAATTATCCATAATTTGTTCGTGTTCAATGCAGACAATTCTGCCGTAATAATGTATGAGCACATTTATGTTGCATCGCAGCTTAGCGACATTCTCCCTGCGACAGAGAATACAGTACCTGAGAGAGGTAATGGGATTAATGGACCTGTCTTCTGTTTCTGTCATTTTTGGTTTCTCATTTACCCACTTTGTATCCCTACTAATATCCTGTGGATCAGCATTTTTAGTTAGAGTGGAGAACTTTTTCAAAAGCTCTTAATCTCAGGAGCAATCTCGAGACACTATTGTTCCAAAGCCAATTTCTTACGGGAGACCTTGGAGGACAAGGCGGCTGATCGCTTATCATTTCTTTGCGTCTGACAGTCCTCCGCAAGTTCAAAGGGATACAAATGTGTTTCACCTTGTATAATGTTTCCTGTGACATGGTTAGACTGCATCGATATCTGACTTTTTGCTCGACTGTGCTGCCATTTGTTGACACTGTTTTTACTTCCCTTGGATAATTCAGTGAAACTGTTCTGCTTACACTAATGAACGTAATGTACCTGTTCAGGCTTTTGCAGTGTTTGTGGGTAATATAAACAGCTAAAGGTGGCCATCTGTTCATGCAAGTTTACTGGGCCTTGGGTTACTTTGCCTTGGGCTCTGCGAGGATGTTCCACACTTTAATTTTGAGGTCTGCAGCTGCCCTTGTGTCAACTGCCGTCGAGGACGTTTAATGTGCAAACCCTATAGAGGGAGAAGCGAATCAGAAACGTCAATTTTTCTAAGCTGAGGAGGTTGTTAAAAACGACATATTTATCTTTTAACAGATGTCAGCTAGCCGGCAGTAGCTACCTCTGTCAGGCACCTGGCGGAGCCGTCGGCGGAGATGGATAAGGACCCTCTACATACATGAGTCGCTTTCGCTCCTACGAGACAGAAGTGGAAACTGAGGGGAGGCGGGTCTATCCTTTGCTAACCCTGGGGAAATGCTAAACAGGCACCCAAAAAAGTGACAATGTTCCTTGTGACACGGTTAGACTGCATCAAAACTGCCTTTTTTGCTAGTGTATGCTGACATTTGTTGACATGCTTTTTACTTTCCTGGGATAATTCAATACGTCCCTCAGGAAATTCAACATTCCTTGCACTATTACTGTTTATTGTTGTTTATTATTTATTGTTACTATCTGTCTGTCTATTACTGTCTAAATGCATGAGAGGAATTTGTGATGTGGATAAAGAATACATATATATATATATATATATATATATATACACACACACACACACACACACACACACACACACTTTTGTAATGTAATCTTTGTGAGGACCGTCCATTCATTTCTATGGGGAAAAACCCTAATCCCAGTCACAGCACCCTTAACCCCTCCCAGCCTTAACCTTACCCAGTCCTCACGTATAGCAAAACCTGTACATGCACGCACACACACACGCACACACATACACACACACATATACATGTGCAGCAGAGCAAGTGTATGCTGGTCATCTGAACTGGTCTGAAACCATTAGGAGAGATGTAACTCCACCAAGATACTAGAGAGTAATGAGTTTCCTGTGAATATTGATCTTTATTGTAAGCGAATTAGAACCGTTTCTTTGTTTTACTGTAGTAACAATTAAGCTCTAACCTAGAAGATAGTAATTATACTCATTTATCTCATGTTCTCGGCTAAATAGGGGGGATACAGCTACTCCTAACATATTATACACATGGCTTTTTATAGTTTTGCTGTAAGCCTACCTATAAATAGGCAGCAGAATATGATACTGTGGTGATGTAATTAGTACCACTATTGGGTTCTGGAACTCAAAGTGAAGTTAATTGTGTGAACAGAGGCAAGAACTAAGGTGGGTAACTAGATGAGTTCGGCTGTTTTCCCTTATTTCAACCCATTCAAGATAGGAGTGGTATGCCTTATGAAATATGTTAATGCAGGAGAGTACCGAACATCTTTGATCAATTGCAGCTATAGATATTTTTCATTTTTTTGCAATTCCTGCTTTCTTGGCCCCATAAATAGGCACATACATTTGTACTCGTTGGTTCGGCCTACAAGTCCAAACTCGCCAGCCTGAGAATGGTGGCAATAGCTGTTGCGCTGCCTGTGTTTTGATTAAAGGGTCACAATATAACCGTAAACAAAGTGACCACTGTGAACATATCCAATTATAGTTTTATTACCTTTTGGCCTTTTCCCTCTCATTAAACTATCATAAATCTAAAAATATGAGAAACATAGCAACGCCGTATTGTAAAATACTCCAGGTGTCAAAGTAAAGCTTCTGTGATGCATGGAAAATAATGCGAACAGAAACCTATTATATAGCAGCCTAATTAAATGAAAACGGTGTTGACATATTGACAGGCTGAGCTATGGAACTTCTTTGCTATTAATATGATTATTATCCTTTTCTAAAGTGCAGTACAAAATGATGTCTTGTTGACAATATTCTCAAACATTCAATGGAAAGGACTAACAACTCCATGTTAAATTGTGAATGCATTTTATCAGAGCCTTGCCGTTTTGAATTGCTAGGTTTTATAATTTTATGCATCTACAGTATGTTGAATATATATATATATATAAAGCATAGGTTAAGTTTTATAATGAGGTTGTACCGTTGGTATATACGCGCAGTGGCCACTATATTATGTATACACGTGTTCGCACAAACCTTATTTGCTGAAAATAGATATATACCGTTTGCATACAGGGTTCAGTTACTATGGGAATGATTGGTGCTAGCAGGCATGGTGTTTCCAGCATCGAGATTTCCCTACAGTACAGTGTCTAGAGTTGCAAAGAACAACGTTCCACCAGGGCTAAGTCCTGGAGATGAAAACACCTTGATAATGAGAGAGGTCAGAGAAGGGCCAGATTCGTTAAAGCTCACCGGAAGGCCACAAGTGGGGGAAAAGATAACAGCTCAGTACAACGGTGGTGTGCAGAAAGGCTTCTCTGTATATGCAGCTCGTCCACCCTGTAAGTGGTCCAGACAGGACGGGACCTGGGTGTTCTGGAGCCCTAGGCGATTGCCTGTGTCACCTATAGGGCCGGCCGGCCGGCCTTGGGGTATGGTGGAAAAAGGAGATAATACCTAATATATATAATATTGTGTGTGTTCGATGCAGACTTAAAATCCAGTAATATAGTCATTTTTGCATCATGGCATGACTTATTAAATCTGAGAGGTCACTTCATTATTTCAGAATTCTTCTGGAAAGGGGTCAAGAAGCAGCAATCCGTTATATGATGTATGGTGATTCATGGAGTGATTTACGCTCTCCTGCGTGATAAACCTTATAGTGCACTGTGTCCTGCTGTGAGAAAATGTTCTAAAATTATACTGTGAATGAGCAGCTGTCCTTTGGCTGCACATGGAACACATTCAAGCTATAATTTATTATACATATAAATGCATGTATATGTTCATCTATGGATAATTGTGTTCCAGTGCAGAATAGCCCAGTGATACTAATTACTATGCAACTCTACCTTAAACTCTGCCTTGTCTGAGCAAATTCTTTATTTAAATTATTGGCAATTGTTCACTTTTATGAATATCAGCTGATTTTCTGATTTCTGCCTTTCATTTTGAAGGATAAGAGACATGTTGAGTAATTAAAGTTACATTCTCTGGGAAGATGTCAGTGTTGTAATTAGAAATTAGTGTTTTAGAAATTTTGAATTAGTGTTTTAGAAATTTTAACAATAAAAATAAATCAGAATGTTTTTTTCATGTACCGTGTCTTGTCCAGAAATCATGCATGTAGCTATTTGAGACTGATTTTAACAATTAGTGCAGTAGTAACGAAATTGATCAGTTAAAGGATTTTAACTCCACGTCACTCGCAATTGGCAGAAGCTTCATAATTTATTCAGTTACTTCAAAGCTGAGTGCCTCTTAAACGTAGCATGGAAGGCACCTAATTGGGCATTTGACCTTCACACCTTGGATTCAATTATATCAGTTTACTTTGCTCTTCGCTGCTTTACCAGCTATTTTTCATAATGAAAACCAGATTTCATATTGTTCTCAGAAAATGAATCCATTATTAGCCAACGGAGCACAGGGGTCGACTTTTCAAATTACCGATAACGACAGAACGTGTTGCGGCCACCTGGTGGGTTATAGCGTCTAGTGGTGTTCCGTGCTTCCCCGCTGCTCCTGGGACTGAGCTGTCTGCTGGATGGACATTTAGGCCCAGGTGACAGCTATCAGGCAGCCGTGACAACTGGTGGCTAACTGTTGACAACGCTAGCATCACTGAGACCAAGATGACAGGAGGACCGCGAAGGATGCGTCAAGCCCTCTGCACATGCTTCATTTGTGGCAGACAGGATGACATTAGTAGTTATATTCAAAGCACTATTTGTTTCTCCCCCTGGGTACCTGAGGGCTAGAGAAGTAGCCAGCTATGCTAATAATAGCATTTGGCTACAACTCCGCTAGCTACTTTTGATCTTGCCTGTCTCCCTCACAAAGAAGCCAGTCCCTCCCCCGAGATGGCTGTGTCACAGGTGGCTTATGGTTTTCTTTATGAGACTAATTTTGGCTGAGGCGTTCAGCAAAGACACAGAAACTGGGACATGGTCCCTTTGGACCTGGCTGTCATCTCCAGTGCCCGGTTTTCTCAGCCAGGAGAGCTTTGTTATCAGCTGGATGTGCAACCCGTGCCGTGTCACTGTTGGTATCACCTGTGAGAGATTTTCCCATGCCTCAGATGTCACTTTACCCCTGGCTTCCTGTTTAGCACTGAGCAACTATCTAGTACGCTTGGTTCCATTCTTAAAAATCCCAGCACCGGAAAGTTTGCATTCATATTTAAAACGACTTGCTCTCAGCGTTTGACGAGTGAAGGTCTTTTGAGGATTTGATCAAAGCATATTGTCTTTGATAATGACGGTCTTGGTTTCGCTGAGGTTTTGCTGAAATATGATTGCACGCGTCTTGCAATCCTGATTCAGGCAGTTTGTTTTCATGCTTTTTTCATGTTATATGTCAAATATGGCTTTTAGGTGTGAACTTTAGTGTTTATCTAAGCTTTGCCTGCCTTAATTGAAAACAATTATGTGTCAGAACTCACTGGGCGAGACCATCCCTGATCATAATGTGATCAAAGACCTCGAGCTCAATAAAAAAAAAAAAATGTAAATACGGTTCCTTGGAGAAAACTGCAATAAAATACTTCACATCCAAGATGAGAATTACAGTAAACTGACCGATCTTTGTTATTCACTAAATAATAACAAATAATAAAATAGTAATAGACGCTACTGGAAATGCTAAGGGAGCTTAATCAGACCTTTGCCTGACGTACACCTGTTTGTTTTTTTGTTTGGCACTACACAGAGGCCCTCATGAAGATCAATTCCAAAGTGAGGACCTGAGGTCTGTTTCATAAATAGAGTATAGGGAAAGCTTAAAGAGCTCGCTTCATAACTCAGTTTGATCGTCATGAATTCCCGAAGCCGCGGACCCTTCTCTGACTCTCTGTGTCCATGCAGTGGGCAGGCAGAGCGTAACCCTGGGTGTCACTATTCATAGCTGAACAGGCCGCATCTGTTTCTTAAGTGGTTGTGATGCTCCTTCTAAAATCACCACAGTGATCCCCTGAGCAGTGATCTTTTTTAGTCTAACCAGAACTTTATATTGGCCAAATAATTATAAAGGTTATAACAATGCTCTTAGAATTAGATAAGTCCCTGAGAGCTTGCTGACTAGTCGCTTGGTAATATTTGCTATTTAAATATTTTAAAAAATAAAAAATGCAAGATTGAGATCTGAGATTTCTTCCTCCACTGAACTATATTACATGTCCTTCGATAAAGACAGGGGTGCCCACACTTTTTCAGCTACTTTTAAAATGACCAGGTCAAAATGATATACCTATATTAAAAATGCTAAATATATAATATATATGTTATATGTGTGTGTGTGTGTATATATATATGTATATATGTGTGTATATATATATGTATATATGTGTATATATATTTATATATGTGTGTGTGTGTGTGTGTGTATGTGTATATATATGTATATATGTGTGTATATATTTATGTATATATGTATATATTTATATATATGTGTGTGTGTGTGTGTGTGTGT
>JAODKM010000046.1:6021179-6038004 GCA_026780845.1 Petrocephalus sullivani | reverse complement strand
ATATGTATATATGTGTGTATATATTTATGTATATATTTATATATATGTGTGTGTGTGTGTGTGTGTGTGTGTGTGTGTGTATGTATATATATATATATATATATGTATATACAGTATATGTTGGCGAACCTTCCACCACTGCCCGAACCCTTACAGCACAATACAGTCCAATACATTTATGGTTCCTTAATTGGTACGGCTCCCCCACTCATTTTTTAATATACCTTTTTAATAGATATAAATCAGAAGACTGGCTGGGTCACTTTGCTCGCCAGAGTTTTGCATTAGCTCACAATACATTCGTGAAGGGATCGAGGTAGTTTTTATGGTAACCTAATGTGTCAAAGTTTTAATGTCGCGCGATCTACCCACACTACCTTCGCGATCTACTGGTCAATTGCGATCGACTGGTCGACCACTGCTCTAAGAAATGTTTCAAGGACCCGGGAATGCAGTTGCCTATTCAGAAAGTTCTAATATTTGAGTAAAGTCTGAACACAAGTTATCCAGAAACCTCCGGCCTTAACTAGAAAAAAAAAAAAAAAAAAAACCACACACACACACGATGTCCAGGCTGCCCTGACCTGAGCACAAAACAAGGCAGAATTAAATTTTATCTCCGCGGAAGGAGCAGCTGAGGATAATGCTGGATGCCCATTTCAGAAACGGAGTATAACTCAGCAGAATAATTCCTGAGATGAGAGAAGGGGGTTAAAAAAAATGAAAATGAGACCAAAAATAGGTAGACCAAAATAATGAGCAAGGGATGTGAAAGAGTACAACTATGAGCTGAATGCTTTCATTTCATTTTTGCAGCCATGGCAACTGTTGCTATAGTGTCTATCAGAGTGTTCCGGCAGGAAGATTTCTCTGGAAATGGAAGATATTTATACAGCATAACTGATGATGATGAGCCCTGTCAGAGTGATTAAACAACAAGATCCTGCAGATTTGTCGACTCTGTAACCCCGTTGATCTTCCTGTAGGGTGATAATAATGAGCACCCTTAAGTTTTTGATTGGCCACCATACTTATATATATATGTGTGTATTAAAACAACTCAACGTAACTGCTTTTATCTCTGTGTACTTACCTGCCCTGAAAAAGAAATACATGACAAAATTGGTTTATGAACAGGTAACATAGTCTTTTGTCTAATTGTCTAATGGGTTGGCTCCCTTGTATAGAGTACTGTATGCACTAAACATAATCTTTGGTTGTAAATATATCCTTGTATGCTTTGCTACATGTGAGTATGACAGTGCTAAAAGGGAACAAAGAATTTAGTCTAGATTTTGTGTTTCAGCCCCCTGCCTGTCTGCTGTGTGGTTCCATCTGAAAAGCATCATATAAAAGGAAACAGTGACAGTCTGTTTTTTTTTTTTGAGACTTGAGATGCAGATCAATGCTCCTTATTCTTGTAAACACACCTTTGCTTCACAACAGCGAGTGTGTTGATTAGATTTTTTCCCCTCTTTGGTCCATACTTGAAAAGATTTTAAGGTTATGCACTTACAGATGCTTATAACATTTTTAAAGTCCAGTCTTGCATGGATCAAAGCTAATCTGCTGTTAGTTTAATCAGATTCTCTCTGTTAGGATTTAGATGAATATCAGATTGCATTTAATAATGAAGGAATACAGATCGTTTGAAATGGGTCGCAAATTTTCACCACAAAGTATCTCAAAATATGTTGATTTCCCCATAAATGAATATAGATTCGTAATCTACTTCAGGGGAAACGGATCTGAAAATGAATCTTCTTCACTGCAATTGTCTCCGCCTCTCATCCGGGATCTCTTTTAACATGGGTGTCTGATTTTCTTCTGTATTTTTTTCAGAATTCATTACAAACGAAAGCACAAAGATGCTGTCCTACTCTGTCTGTGATCTATTATGTTTGCGGACAGCTGAGGACAGTCCTATACGGCATTGGCAGAAATGTGTTGGGTAAATAAGTCCAGGATTATCTGATAGTGGAAATCTTTCTTTTTTCCTGCAGATGGGGATTATCCCTTCAGAGTTCAACACAATACGTGTCGGATACTCACACTATGAGGTTAACTCCCCGTTTTCAATGGCAACGGCGGGCCGAGTCACATGGAGCGTCTCCCTTCTTGTGTTTTCAGTTTATTAGGTCTCAAGAACTATTGTGCTTCCTTCTCCTCCGAGAAAATAGTTTAATTTACATTCTCATTCCCGGGAGACTCTGGGGGAATAATGCAAAATGTGAAGCGACTTCTCGGCAAAGGAGATGGGTTATAAAGATCCTTTGACTTTGTGTTTTGCCTTGAGATGGAAAGAGAGAAACAGACAATGAGAGAAACTGTGAGACAAAGGAATGAGATGGAAGAAAAAAGTGGTATGGTATAAGTAGCTAATAATGAGACAAGAGATTTGCAATGACAAAACATATGAGAGAAAATAGATTTTTTTTTCTGCTTTTATCACCTGCAATTGTGGAGGAATCTCTCAAATAAAGCGTTTTCTTCAAAGTGCATTTTTCGTTCCAGAAGGGGGGGGGGGCAAAAATCACAACTGTGACGTGACCCAAGTTCCTACTGAATTTTAAATGTGTGTCTTAGAGCTAAGGCTGAGGTAACCAAGCATTTTATCTCTCTGTTTTTGTATAAACCACTGTATATTTAAGGAGTAAATTATCATCATCTACATTTAAGATTTAGCTTCAGATGCATGGCGACTGCTTTTCTGTCCCCTGCCTGTGCTTCTTATTGCACTTTAAAAGAGATTCGCTAGGCTTCCATGCAGTAAACGAACCTTAAGTGCGTACCTTTAATGCTGAGAGCATATCATGAATAAGAGAAGTTGCTATGTATTTGAAATGGACCCAGGTAAGGTGCAGTCACATTGAAGCTCCATTATTAAGTGTACCGCATTTGACCATTACGTGATTCAGCCTTAGACAACTGAACGATGATTATTTACCCAGAATTCCCCTGGCGACAGAAGCAGCCATCCGTAGACTGCAGTTGACATTAAAGTCATAAATGGCCTCGTGTTGCAATTCAGATCGGAGTGAAGGAGGTCACGGCTGCTGCTTATTCCAGTTTACATTGTTACTGCTTAAGATGCCACAGGAGAGACAGAGACCAAATTTGAGGCTGCACACAAGGAGGCTCTAAGGGGTTGTTTATTGTGAATGTTTTTATAGTTCTAGAACAGAAGTGAATTTGTGCTTTGAAAATTGATTTGATTTTAAAATAGAACGGCCACTGGTGCAGCTGCAATTTTAAAGGCTGCCGGTCGTGGGATATTACTGCAAAAGGTTATTTGCTCTTTTCAAAGTTTAAATATCAAGTCCTTAACCGATTTTGCATTGATTTTTTATTTGATTTTTTGCCAAAATGTGGTATCGACAAGTAGTCACTGAATGCTGCTTTAGAAATGAAGACATTTTACTTGGACCCTGCTCTATGGAAGGCGCAGTGGAGTCATGATTCTGTCGATACTTAGGAGCACAGTTTGATGCGTAACGCAGATGTGCCTAACTAATGAAATCGAATATGAGTATAACTTACATATTAGCATGCCCGTCAGTGTGTCTGGCTCAGCCTGAGTAAACGTGGCTGTATCACCACAGAGTGAAAAACATTTACATTTTATTTACAGCACCCTCCACAATTATTGGCACCCCTGGTAAAAATGTGTAAAAAGCCTTAAAAAATTCAAGAATCTGACCTCTTATTTGAGTACACATTAAGAAATAATTGTTTATAACAAAAAGGTGCCACAATTATGTTAATCCTATGTACAGCCCCCTTTTGCAAATAGGACAGCATGAAATTGTCTCCTATAACATTTCACAAGGTTGGAGAATACAGAGAGAGGGATCTTTGACCATTCTTCTTTGCACAGTCTCTATAGATTGTCCTGGGTTCTCTCTTACGCACTCTCCTCTTCTGCTCACCACACAGGTTTTCCATGGGATTTAGGTCTGGGGACTGAGATGGCCATGGAAGAAGGTTGATTTGTGTCTGGTGAACTATTTCTTATATTTTGGATCATTATCCTGCTGAAAGACCCAATGACGACCCATTTTCAGTTTTCTGGTAGAGGCCATCAGATTTTTATTTAAAATGTCCTGGTATTTCAAAACATTCATGATGCGATGCACTCTACCATGGTTCCCAGGGTCAATGGAAGAGAAACAGGCCCACAGCATCACAGGTCCTCCACCATACATAACCGTGGACATGAGATGCTTTTCCGCATATTCATCTTTTGTTTTACGCTAGACCCACCTGGAGTGTTTGCTGCCAGAAAGCTCAGTCTTAGTCTCATCTGACCAAAGCACACGGTTCCAGTTAAAGTTCCAATAGCCTTTAGCAAACTCCACATGTTTACGTTTGTAACTGTAGGACAGTAAAGGTTTTTCTGGCATGCCTCCCAAACAACCTGTTGGCATGTAGATAAATGTCTAATGGCTGTGGAGACTTGGTGACCCCAACATGCCACTCTTTGTTGCAGATCCCTAGCAGTGAGCTTTGGAGATTATTTTACCTCCCTTACCATCATCCTCACTGTGTGTGGTGGCAAGATAAACTTGGGTCCTCATTCAGCCTTGTTTGTTATAGTACCAGTTGTTTTTAACTTTTTAATTATTGCTCAGACTGTAGATATGGGCAAGTTTAGGAGTAGCTATTTTCGTGTAGCCGTTTCCTGACTTTTGTAGATCAGCACACTTACTTGCTTACACACTTACTTGCTTACACACTTACCTGCTTACACACTTACCTGCCTTACTTGTTGGCATGTTCTCTTGTCTTTCCCATTTTGAAGAGTGGCTAAAAGAAACAGGTCTCTGTGCCATGTCATATTTATACTCCAGGAAAACAGCAAGTCATGGATTACTAATTAGAAGTTCCTAGACACTCTGACCAACTGTGAAGTATAGTGAAGTATAAATTACAAAATGCTTCAGTTACATTTATTTTATAGGACTTATTAGGGGTGCCAATAATTGTGGCACTGGATATTTTGTTATAAACAATTATTTCTTAATGTGGGATTTTTTCCCAATGAATAAATGTACTCAAATAAGAGGTAAGATTTTTCAAAAAATTTCAGTATGAGATTATGCTACTGCAATAAAAAATGAATTTATTTTTTTACACATCTTTACAAGGGGTGCCAATAATTGTGGTGGGCGCTGTATCTAGCAGATCCTTTTATCTAAAGCGATGTATGTATAAGCGAGAAAGCAGGATCAGCCAGTCCCTGGGGTGATTGGGATTCTGAACCTTGCTCAAGGGCCCAATGGCAAGAACTCTCTGCCAAGCCTGGGATTCAAACCAACAACCTTCTGATCCCAGTCATGGCTGCTTAACCTGCTGAGCTACACACCGGCCCCATCTCATGGTTTCCTGGCATGGGACAGAAAAATGTATTTGGATGGACATTCCTCTGGAATATCATGAATGGACCTTCAGTGCGGCCGATGGCTGGGCCAATGACCAGCCCCTTGATTACAGTTGGAGGCTACAGAGGAGAGACCGGGGCCTCTCTATCCATGCATGTGCTTGACTCTGTATCAACTCAAGTTTGCTCATATTTATCAAATAAGACCTTGGGGGGGTGCTGTCTATCTGATTTACAGTCCCTGCTGTTCCCTTTCCAGCTAACGCCTCTGGTCTTAGATGCACGGGTGTGGCATTCATTACATCACCCACATGGCAGCTCAGTGGCAGCACCGTGTTTCCAGTTCTCCCTGAGACTTATGTTCTCGCCCGGCACTGCATGGCTCCTCGCATGACCTCCTTACGTACCAAGGCACTTGGCCTGGGTGATCTCTAGTGTCTCAGATTAAGCGTCTGACCCGTGATGGAGTTACTGTCCCATCTCCAGCCATGTCCTGCCCAGTATCTCCTGATCCTGCACTGGGCAAATCACAGACCAATCTGGAGAATATTAATTATTGTCTGCAGATGTGTAATAATAGCACCTAGAAAAGAATTGTCTGCAGCAGGATCAGAACTGAGGCTTTTTCCACTTAAAATGCCACTGCTTTTGGTTACTGGGCTTTGCCTGTTGGGTCTTGTTTCATAAGACAATGAGGATAAAGGGACCAACTGTGCCACAACACAAAGGGCCAGACAGACAGGCAGGTGGAACAGCTTGTATATAAGCACCCGCTTTGTTTAATTCATTTGTTCTCTAGTGTCTTTGAGTGCCGCAGTGTCCCTGCAATTAAAATCATGTTTCCGTACCTATTATTATCTATTATAATACTGTATTATCATCACATCCTCGACTGTATTAATAGTGTTTGAAGTGAATGGATCATTGATGTTTATTTTTTTATTTACGGTTTTCTTGTATGTTGCTGTCACTTCTGACTTCTCAAAAATAGTCTTGATAGTCAGGCCTCAGCTCACAACCTTGAGGGTCTGGATGATGATTCTGTGCACGTCTTGATTTTTCTCGTGTTCAACGTCTTCTTTGGCCAACGGGGGAGGCACTTGTGCTTCACTTCCTTAATCAATCAGTCTTCATTGTATGGCATCATCAAATTAACTAGAACCAGTGTTTTCTGTTAAGCAACAAGGTGCATAGATTTGTAAAGTATCTGTCTAATTGTATGTGCCTTTTGTGACAAAATGTAGAGCAGTGCTTTTCTGGAAAGGCTGTGCAGAGCAATGTAAGGGTGTGTCCTTCTATTTCATGATGATGACGATGATGAAAACAAGAATGACTAACAAGGCATGAACTGGCAGCCTTCCCATCACTGGCACAGAGGCTTAGCCTATTGAGCCACACACCACCCCCAGCTGGATGGCTGGATACCTAGAGTTTGAAAATGAGGAAAAAAATTGACCAATCTGATGATGTCATACAATAAAGACTGTGATTGGTTAAAGAACTAAAAAGCAAGCCCCTCGCTTGTTGACCCAGGAACATGTCGAATATCAGGATGTCCATGATTCTATAATGCAGAGATTTTTCTTGGTTCCAAATGCATGTAAAAAAATCAATGGTGGGTGAAAATGTAGGTCCCTGAGATGGATCGGCATCCCAGCCAGGGTGTACCCCAGCCTTGTGCTGCCTGGGGTGGGCTCTAGTCTCCCCAATAACCCTGACCAGGATAAGTGGTTAGAAGATGTATGAATGGATTTGCAGCCCGTCTAACGTATTGCATTTGATTGCTTTTCACATGAGGGAGTCAGGTCAGGAAGGTAAACAGAACCTTGATAGTAGTAGAGGGTGAGAAATGGGTTTAGTCGGGGTGGGGGGGGGGGCTGGGTCTTCCTGTCAGGGGTAATTGGGATGAGGACGGAAGGAGGCCAAAGTAATACTGAAAAGCAAACATGAAAAATAAACATGTAGTTTCTGAAAGCCGGGTGTATGAGATGGGGGTCAAAACAACATCATAGGGCAGCAACTGCTGATGCTGAGGAATGAGGGAGGGTGAAATGAGTTATCACCATCGATTGTGGTCACCTGACCTTCCTACCCAATACATGAAGTGGCCACGCCCCCCACCCAGACACAGACAAGTATTTGTCAAAAGTACACTCTGAAATAGTCTGGCATGGGTGTGATACTTTATTTCTAGACAACAATCAGGTTTTTAACAGTGCATATAGTTGACAGTGGGTTAGTAGAAGGCACAGTTATTCATCACAAAAGTAAACCATTTCCTTACAAGATCAAGCTATTCGAAGTTGGCATGTGTCAGACGTGGTGATGACGCATGTTTTTTTCCACAATCAATATAGTAAAAGTGAACAAGATCGATAAAATCATTTTAGGAATTATAATTGGAAGTAGAAGTTTTGGTTTGCTTGACAAGCTGTGACTGGTCCATTATATACAAAGAGGTTTCTTGCAATTCAAACATTATACTGATTAAAAATAAAAAACTGGATTTCCCAGCAGGCATGTCATACAAAAGACAAGTCTGAAACAGGCCTGGATACACCTGGGGAATGGAAAAGATAAGTGTGTTTTAGCTAATTAAATTTCTTGGTAGGGTGACTCAGTGGGCAGCAATAATGCCTGCCACCTCCGACGATGGGGGTTCGAATCCTGATCCTGCTCCATGTGTATAGAGTTAGCATGTTCTCCCGGTGTGGCAATGGCTTCCTCTCAGCCCTCGCACAGTGTTCGGTGCGTGGCTCGGTATGTGCGCGCGCACACTGTCATGCAATGTTCCCCTGGCCTGAGCGCCTCCCCTTGAGGTTCTAGGCTCCCCTGTGACCCTTTGCCGAATAAGTGGCTGAAAGATGGATGGAAAATTCTTGGTAATGTAGTTCAATTTGGGGTTTTAAAAATAGAATGAAATGCAAACAGCAGTGAAGTGTAGGGGGAAAGTGACATGGCAGCCACTATCTGTCTGCCGGAGACAAACAGGCCATTTAAATCATATCACAGCAGGTCTGTTAGGAAGCCAGCAAACATCGAGCCTGGCAGAGGAGGAAATTTAGCAGATGTCAAATTGTCTTCGAGTATTTCGACTTATTTGTATTAGGGGACTGCAGTCAGCCTAATGGGAAACTGTCAGTCCTAATGCTGACGGCGCTGCAAGCTTCTTCACGGGATATTTTGGCGAGGCTGTCGTGTGGGTGGAGAGTCGGGGCCAGCGTGGGTCAGCGTAGTAAGTCGCGAAAAGTTGCGATCACACGTGCCTCTCTGCTCTGCCAGATCACAATGTGCCACATTATTTAGTAGCCTGGTGTCTGCTATTTTGACAACCAGTCTTATCAAAGTTTATCTCATTAATAGTATCCATCCATCTTCATATATACTTCTTATCCAGGGGCCTTATGCCCTATAAAGACCTGAGTGACTATTGTTGCTCTTCCACTGCCACCAAGAACTGAGCCATAACGCAAACTGGCGGTTTTCTATCTCAAAGTATGCAAGCCATACCCGAGCCGTACCCAAGCTGTATCCCAAACTGGCCGCCTTCCATTGTAAAATATGCAAGTTGTACCCAACCTGTACCCGTGCTGACACGGCCCTGCTTACTTGCGTCATCACCATCTGATTGGTCGAAATGCAGATAGCGGTGTTCTGCGTCAATATGCATTCATGTGATTATCTGAAGGAAAAAAGTGTGTATTCTATATATTATTAATTATTAGTAGTATCACAGATCGCAATGTACCAGTGCATTCCCGATACCTCGGAACTGGAAAATTTCCAACCTCCTACTTAAAAAAGTACTATAGAACACCTGAACGTAATGAATTTGTAAAGCAAATTTACGCGAATGAATGCTAATTCCACTAGTGTTTGATACTAAAATAAGACTGCGATTTTCACAGACATGCTGGTGGAAATTAGCACATAGTAAATCATCAGGTGCACAGTGTGAAAATTAAATAAGCACCTCTTTGGGTTTACGACAATGTTGCTCTCCAAACCCGGCAATGCCTATAGCAAGCCGACCATTCTGTGGTGAAAAACCTAAATGAGCTGGAACCGCGTTGGAACCACATTGTCTCTCTTTGCGGTACAGCTCGGTTTCCTGTATGCCAGTCGAAAAGCACCACTTGGCCAGATCCAAATCGTTATGTTCAAATGATTGGGTCTGAGCATCTCTGAAGCAGCAATGCTTGTGGGGTGCTCATGATCAGCCAACAGAAAGGTTACTGTGGCAAAAATTCTGATGATGATCATGGGAGTAACTTTCCATGACACATGTGCATGGAGTCCTGCTTCATATGGGGCTATTATGGCCCGTCAGTGATGATTCAAATTCTGTTTCCTACGAGCAGTGTTACAAAATCTGGAGTCGACATTAGCAAAAATATTCGTATACTGAATAAAAACACGCCAGAAATGATAAAAAGCTGCCAATAGTTCCATTGTGTGTTCACTGTTCAGGTAGGGAATACAGGGCCAAAACCAGGAGGGCGGCACCGTGTAGCCAGAGTCTCACCTCAGCTGGGTGACGAGAAATGAATCACAGCCTCGTCTCTGCTAAGAATAGGCTGACGGGGGCTTTGGAAGCCTTTCAGAGAGGGGGTTTTACAAGAGGGGGCAAGTTTTCACAAGACGTCACACCTTTATGTCTGAAACCAGACTCTTCCCACAGACAGAGGGTGTCTATTGTGTGACACTGATGTTACAAAACTCCACATACTTTGGGAAGCAACTGTCTTACTTTTTAACTTTGAGATGTCGGCATCTCACATAACATAGAGGGTGCTATGCGCTTTTTTTTAACTTTGAACATCTGAAAGAGATAAATTTGGAACAGCGGAACAGTGATCCTCCAGCCCTTAAAAGGAAATCTCACTTCCAGTGTATTAGGTTTTTGTTCACTAATCGTATCTGTTTAATCTACATGTTCATCAAAAATACCAAAGGCCCACTCTAAAACAAGCCAGAAACTATCCAGAAAATCAAATCACCAGTTTAACCCTCTGAAAATACCAGAATAATAAATTGAAATAATCTTTTCACTAAAACTGAGTCAAAATAACCATTAGTTTCCAGACCTTTGATGCAGTATTATTAGTATTAGGTATTATTAGTATTATTAAGTATTATCAAGGTTTATGTACAGTGTAGTATACAGTACCAGTAAAAAGTTTGGGCACCTACAAAGGAGGGTCACATGACATGACCTGGCCACCTGACCTAAACATCCAATGGTGGGATTACTGTGCCGACCCAGGGAGCTGAACTGATGGCCTTCATAGTCCCAACCCACTGAGCTGAGCTGGTTGGTCCAAACTTTTGACTGGTACTATATATAAATATATACGGTATGCATCAATATCTAAATCCATCCATCTTCCAGCCGCTTCTGCTGTATGGGATCCTAGGAAGCATAGAGCCAATCCCAGAGAACAGAGGGCACAATGCACACGAATACACAGGACAGGATGCCAACCCATCACAGGGCATAAATATAAAAATATATTGTATAATAAATATAAACTTCAACTTGTTAAACTTTCAGGCCATGTATTTGTTAAAGAGTGAATAATCGTTTGTTATCTGAGGAATAATGGTTACGCGACGAGGCTCAGCTCCCAGGCCTTCCCACCCTCCTCACTCCCCTGCTCTTCAGTGGCTGTGCTGTACCTTTTTACTTCTTCTTCTCTGACAAAACCAAAAAAATGCAAAGTTACTAAAATGAGTACGTACATTTCCTGCATGGCCTGTGGGATGGTAAAAAATGTAATTAACATTTCAAATGGCTCCAAACGTAAGAAAGCGGCTGAAGTGTGGAGATAATAAGAAGGACGTAGTACTCAGTTCACCAGGCTGTCATACAGTATTTTAATTTTCTAAGTATAGAAGGCCGGGCTTCTATTGCCTGAATTTCCCACTTCAACAAAATTTAGCTGAAGTTTTAATCAGACCGTGTGTCAGGAAAAAAATAGCAATACTACATAGTGCTTGAGCTTTTTGAGTCTTTTGTCTTGCAGATTTGAAAGGAAATCACTGTTGCAATGTGGGGAAACTCATGCCTCTTCATATATATACGCCGAGCCGTGATAATTAACTGGCAAGGCCTCTGTTCAAGTTAATTATATTACTTATACACATTTTTAGTTTGCTAAAGCTTCAGCTGTAAACTTGGAATAATTAGCTTTTTTCAGGACCCATATAAATCTCACCCAGATTATACCCCCGAGTTCTGCCCCCTGCTGCCCCACATGTACCAAACACCCCCCCACCCCTATCACGTTGGCTAGAATGAGTGTTCAGAAGATGGATGGATGGATGGATGGATGGATCCAGGATAATATCATCTCAGTTTTTACTATTATCCATTTTGATGCTAAGGGTGTAGAGCATCCTGTGAACTGCAATTCAGGGAAACATTTTTTGAAGAAAAAAAAAAAGTTATAGCTGCAGAGGGGGGATGACCTCCATATTGGTGCCTATGGATTTATTATGGGATGTCATAAAAGTTCCTGTGAGTGTAATGCCCTGGTGTCCCAATACTTTTGTCCATATAGTCTAACTAGAACTACACCAAGGCCTCTATGAATACAATCGTCCCCTTCATAATCAATTTCTCAAACACATTCAGCTACTCATCAGCATGCCATATTTAAATTGCAAAAATAATTAACATAAAATTATTAAGAATTTGAATGATGCACAATCTAATAAAGTGGTAGGTTAATTTAGTACATGCATAAGATTGCATTCAAAGTTTATTAATAATGTATCAGGTATTGATTTCAGATGTTTTTAGTGTTGTTGTGTAACTTTTAAAAAATGCTTTTTTTTTAAAGCATTTATATATCATTTTTGGCCAGTAATCTACCACGGACAAAGTTAATTCATAATTTTATCTCCATTTATTGGTATATGTGATACTGATGGTATTAATGGTTATTTTTAAGCGTACTTTCATCTTAGCAGGCGTAGAATATTAAACGGCACAGCCTGATCGCAGTGAGGCTTTAGACGTCATGGAGGAAACAGGAGGATGCAGAATTCACCTTTTGGAATGGCATGAGACCAGCAAACAGCCAGCGTGCTCCTGGAGATGCGGGCCTGACATTATCTCTGGGGTTTAGCCAGAACCATGTTGGCGGCTCTGCAGCAAATGACCAGCATTATTAAAACCCTAATCTTTTGCTGGGGCTGACATTTTGTCAGCGCTCACCAATAGTTTGAGGGGATTTCTTTACCGTAATACCTTACCGCTGATGTTGGTAATTGCATGTTGTAGATAATACTTTCAGGAGATGACTCGTCAATAATTCATATTAAATTATAACCATCCATCCATTCTCCAACTGATCTCTCTAGACAGGGGCTCGTGTGAGTGGTGGGGGGGGCGGGGGACAGGGCAGGGGAAGCTGCTTTGGACTGTAGGGAGAAAGCTAGAATCCCCAGAAGAAAACTCCCCAAAATGGGGGGCATATGCACACTCCACACACGGGAGGGTCCAGGTTCAAGACACCTGACCTGGAGGTTCAGTGCTACCTCCTGAATCACCATACTTCCACAATGAACTGGCATACACTGCAAAATCCCTTTAAATGGAAACAAAATTCATGTAAATGTTTTAAAGGTCATTTATAAACATCTTGCTAGCGAAGGTAGCAGGATGGATATTTCCTCCTCTGCTGGGTTAATTTGTTTGTTTTCCTGTGTCTCTACCATCTGCGAGTCTGATAAATGCAGTTATTCAGACTACAGAAGTCTGCCTCGAGATTACAAGAATTATCAGATGAAAAGGATTCTGTCACATTTCACTTCTAAGGACATGTGAGGCTGAGTGATGATGCAAATCTTGTTTATGAATCTTCGAGCTGCTTTCGGCGCTCAACATAAACACGCTGCGAGACTGACATTATTTTGCTCAGGTTGCAACTCCATCTAGTGGAGAGATCAGCCACATCGCCTCCCCACAACTGCAGAGTAACGTACTGCAGCAGTAAAACCACAGCAAAATAAACTGGTGATATGTGGCTCTGACCCATGTCACTTCCTGTTTGCTGGGCTTAGGTTCTCATTCAAGATAACACTGGGAGGGAAAAATGGTGCATATCTGTAGTCAGGTATCTTAATGTAGTCACATCAAGTCATTGCAGTCGTTGCAGTCTCCTGTCCCAGGAGACGAGTGATGCACTCAGTAATGTTACCCCAGATTGCTGCAGTGGTAATGAAGACAGATAGGGCAGGGAGGGAGATTAATATTGGGAAAAAGCCAGGATGTAATTGTTAACAGAGTTACATGCAACAAAAAAAAAACAGAGTAATGAAGAAGCTGTTGGATGTGTAAGGTCTGTGTTGCTGTGCTGGCTGTTTTTAATGCCCATTACTGAGAATCTTCACTGGAACGCTAAGGTAAGAGCATAATTAATTAAAAAGAAAAAACCAGCAGATTACTGATTGTTGTTGGAATGAGCCAACTGTCTTAAGATCATTTAAGCTTTCCATCAACAGAATCTACCCTCGGCATCTTCCGAGGTCCTCATCAGGATCTCTGAGATTGGGATCCCGTCTGAAGGGTCAGGCATCACAATCGGGTCTTTTTCAGAACCCAGACGTTGAGTTACAGAGCGACAATGGGCAATGGCACCATGGCAGAGATAGTGGGGTAAATGGTGGGTTTTGACAAAATCGCGAGATGGCTGATCGACACGGGGGGGTCGGGGACGGGCATCACTCTGCAATGAAGCCCCCTCTCAATTCACACGGCTCTCACAAAGACACCGAGCACTTTGGTGATCATTTCCCCAAACCAGCTTCCAATTGTTCCGTGGGAGCTAACTCGGCTCTGGGAAAAAAACACCTCATCACAAAAAACCTGCCCCATGTGCCTCGACCGCGCCTCTTGGAAGACACCTCTTCCACTGGGGAGCAGGAGATGATTGCTGCCTGAGATTGCCGGCAGTTTGGTTTAAAGACGATTGTGCATCGACTTTCTCGCCTTTAATGGAAGAAACATAGGCCATTCCAGAGAAGTGTGGCCAGTATTATTACAGCTCTATTTTCTGTTTACTTTTTGAATTGGCCACTTGAAGAATCAAGACTGATAGATATTTGCAGTTGCATGGAACTGGATTCTTATACCTTGCTTTCGTACAGAATCTGACTTCTAAACCAGAGCTAAAGTATCATTTACATCTCAGCAACATGCAAGCTTTTACATCCAGCGTCATTTCTCTTCTTTTCTGAATGTAAGTCATGCTTTCCCTCATCAGTGAAACCATCTCACATGCCCTGCCTGGAGTAATGCAGGGGATGAAACTGGTTGCCCTCCTGTCACAGCTAGCGACACATTGCCTCCTTGCTGTTGGGAAGGCACTCTTTCTCATGCCCTTTAGGGATCTAGGAGATCAGGAAGACGCAGTCAGGGAATTCAGCCCGTCTGAAAATACTGCACCTAAATTCTCAAACCAATGACATGCCAATGACATTGCATTTATATACCAAGCATAAATGGCTACTAAACAATCTTAAAACACTGCATCCATAACTTAAGAATCATAAATCCCTTTGTCATCTTCAAATTTTCATTGAAAGGGCATGACTAGAACAACATTCTAATTAGGATTAACATTTAGCCAGGTGAAAAAGCCAGTTATATATATATATTGAATGATGTGAATAGTGCAGAATAATTCGTCTTATAGATTGTGTACAAACTCATGTCTGTTGTCTGCTGTGTGTCGGATTAACCTTTGAGTAAAAATCACCTTTTATCTTCAGTATGCAGGATTTTTTAAAGGGGCAAAATCACTTAAAGAATCCCGCTGCAGTCTATATCGTCAAAATCCTGTCTGACAAGCTTAAGCCTTAAGGAGAAAATTTAATGTTTCTCTTCTTTGGAATTTCTTCAGTGGGGAAGTCCCAGTACTGAAGAATCCTGCGACTGATGACACTGGGCTTCCATAACAGACAGACATTTGCACTTTTTTTGCATCACTTTCCACACAGCGGACAATGCTAAGATGGATAGTTCAGGTCCAGAAAGTAAAAATCCAGACCAAGATTTTGTTTCAACCAACCAGTTGAGTACTCTAACTGTGACTTTTTGTACTCAACTGGTTGGTTGAAACGAAATCTTGGTCTGGATTTTTACTTTCTGGGCCTGAACTTAGTCACCTCTGGGACAGTGATATATCTACAAGAGGGCTGCACTGGGTCTCAAAGCTTGTCCTATGTGGTAAGACGGGTCTCAGTTTTTTCTCCTCTAAGATCTCAATTAATTCTTAAAATAATTTATTCTGATTCCCAAGTATTTGAAATTCAGGTATGCCATATTTCCCCTAAGAAACAGGAAAATGACTTTTTACTGTTTTGATGGGGGTGTCTGTCCCATTTAAAGGGAGCACATAATAGCACCATGCTATGCTGCCGTGATACATGGCCCCTTGTTGTGCCTAGTACTACAGGTTCAGCCAACCCTGTACTGTATTACAAGTAATTGAAAGTGAATGAGTGGATGATGCTGGTTTTTATGCATTGATTATGCCTAGAAAACCTCAAGGAGTGTAAAACAATTCCACTTTATCCACACAGCATAACGACTGCACTCTG
The DNA here is from genome assembly GCA_026780845.1 of Petrocephalus sullivani. Classification (NCBI taxonomy): domain Eukaryota; kingdom Metazoa; phylum Chordata; class Actinopteri; order Osteoglossiformes; family Mormyridae; genus Petrocephalus; species Petrocephalus sullivani. Next base: position 6,022,013 of record JAODKM010000046.1, on the reverse strand, counting down.
TATCCTAAATTAATGCTGGCACAGGTATGATATATGCGACATTTGTCACATATGACCATGTATCTAGAGTTTATTTTTTTAATTGTTGTTTTTAAATAATTAATTTCGCAGTTGGAAAAAATGAAACGTGAAAATTATTCAGAGGTATAGTCGTATAATGGTGATATTGTAGTCAATTAGCATGTATTTAACACAGCACTTGGTTCAAGTGTATTGTTGTGGGCCTGCTTCCCAGCTATAAGGGGACTGAATACTATGGTGTCGTTTAAGCTAATAGTCTGCAGGCGAATGAGATGCCTTACAGTTATCTTTCAGAGTCACACTTGGTACAATGAGTCCAATTAGGAGATGAGTTAGAATATAAACCAACAAACCCTTTGGCTTATCAGAGCTGGAATTCGTGCTCCGGCTCCCAGGAGTTCGCCATGGAAGAGTTCTCCACCTCCACCTTAAATCCTGGAAAGTTGGCAGAAATCTCACAGTGCTACCAAAAAAAACATTTTGTCTAACTTCACGAAACATTTAAAATCAAAGTATACTGGCAGTCCTCAGGTTATGAACCAGATCTGTCCCCAAAGTCTGCCTTTAAGTTGAATTTGTAGTTAAGTTGGAAAAATATTGCAGTACACAATAATATCAGTATTAATAAAAATAACTACATACAGACATGGACAAAATTGTTGGTACCCTTCTGTTAAAGAACGAAAAACCCACAATGGTCAATTAAATAACTTGAAACAGACAAAAGTAATAATAAATAAAAAATTACTTAAAATTAACTAATGAAAATCAGACATTGCTTTTGAATTGTGGTTCAACAGAATCATTTTAAAA
>JAODKM010000046.1:5993991-6010799 GCA_026780845.1 Petrocephalus sullivani | reverse complement strand
ACCAGAATCCTTATTATGACTCTGTATTGCCCGTGGTGTCTGTGCCCTGCCATGGACTGGCTCCCTGTGCCTACCAGAATCCTTACTATGACCCTGTATTGCCCGTGGTGTCTGTGCCCTGCCATGGACTGGCTCCCTGTGCCTACCAGAATCCTTACTATAGAAGATGGATATTTGCTAAAATATTTGCCTGATTCGAGGGTGGTAACATGCCCCCTAATTTGTACATTAATTACTGATTATAAAATCTACACACCAGCAGTTCATGTGTCTTGTACCATTGAAATAAAATCTGACCATTTATAGTCATTGACTGAATCACCCAGAAAACCAAGAGTCACTTTTCAACATGATATTATTTTGCAGTAGTCAAACTTAGCAGCAGAGCACCTCCGCCCACAATCAACCTGTGATCTATCATATGTACAAGTAGCCTACTGTTGTCTTTGTGGGTAAAGGCCATCCACAGGTTATGAATGAGATCCATTCTCTAAGTTTGCCTATATGGTGAATTTGTAGGCTAGTTGGAACAATTATAATACAGTACATAAATAATGATAATACAGTAATAATACAAGTGCATACTGTACTGTACCTTGCAAAGCCATGCAATGTTTTTACGAGCCTCACTAAGTAGCTATTAAACCCAATTGTTAAATAGATTTTATGTCAGTCCATTTGTAAGTACAAGTTGTCGATAAGTGGGACGTTCTTAACTGCTATCCGTTCACTTTTCTGACGGGTTGCATCCTGTGGTCCTATGATGGGTTGGCACCCCATCCTGGGTTATTCCCTGCCTCGCGCCCCTTGTTTCCATAATGGGCTCCGGAGCCGCACGACCCTGCATTGGCCGAGCGGATATGGAAAATGGATGGATTGCTGTTTCTTCTGCTTTGCGAGTTTATATAATACACTCGTAACGCCATCGGTAACTCTGCACCAGTGAAATATCCAGGTGTAAATGTCAGTGAAAAAATGTCACAGTTGGTTGTAAATTGCAATAAACATGGCCAGCTTCCAAAGCTTGGCAGCTGATTGCTGCAATCATGTAAAAGGCACACATGACTGGAACCTGAATAAAAACAATTTCATATGTAAAAATCATAACGGAAATGCCATCCCTCTGGGAAATTTAGACAAGTCTGTGGCCTTGCTACAAGTAGCACAACTATCCCAACACTCAATTTTCTGCACGTCTATCTTAATTTTCAATTTCCTCCTTTTCTATTCTCTGGCCTTCGGTTTCTCTTTTCAGAAGGTGGACAGCAGGACAGAGCACAGTGAAGCTTTCCTCTGTGTACCAGCTTGGCTCTAATATCAGTAAAGCCACCAGCTAAACTTTATTAATCTTCCTTATTAATTTTCTATTTCACTTTTGTGCCCTCTATAGTCAGGGCATATTTTTCTAGATTGTGCAACAGGTCAGCTGTGGCCAAGGACCTGGAGTTCACTCACGATTGGACCTTCCAGCAAGACTGTGACTCTAAACATACATCAAAATCTAGCAATAAGTGGTTGAGTGATCGCATAGTCAGCGCTCCAAGCCAGCCATATTAATCTCAGTACCTGAGCATTTGTGATGTGTGCTAAAATAAAGCCGGGCTCAAATGGAAACCCTAAGACACGAGCAGTCTTCTTCATACAGAAATTTCCACCAGGAAATCCCCAGCATCCTGTAAAATACCAATCGAGGAGCACAGACATGCACTAAACATCAGCTGTCAATATGAATATTTTGACATCTAATTTTTTTAGCTACAGAAAACTGTGCAATTACAGTTGATGCCAATGCATTATTAGTAATTTTGTAGTGGTCCACATCTGAGCAGAAAATATAGCTCAGGACTCATTTTGTTTATTTTATACATTCTGTTTTGTTAATATTTTTCAAGAGTGTGGGAACAAACTGTAATTAATATTTTGTGTTTTGCAGCCTACACATGAATATTGTGGCAGTTTGGGGTATATGTGATTCAGATAATTTTCATGATTAGATAATGAGTATGTCAAATACTAAACATTGCTATCTGTACTATTAATTTCCATATTTTAGTTTACAGTGAGATGAATCATCTGCATTTCCATTTACAGCGTTTGACACATGACCGTAGCCAGAACAACTCACATAAGTGCTTAGACTTCTCCATCAGTGAATATATTAACATAATACTCTGTAGTCAAATATTTAAAAAATATTAAAAATAAAAAAACTAGGAATATAATACTGAAAGTGCTTATCCAAGTACTTCTGAAATAGGTAGGTCTTTAGTCGTAGTTTGAAGACACCCATTGACTCGGCTGTTCAAACATCGAGGGAGAGTTCATGCCACCACATAGGTGCCAAAACAGAGAAGAGTCGCCTTGACGAATGCTCGCCAGTCATCTAGGCAAACGGCTGGAGAGGAAAAAGAAAAGGAAAAAAAGCTTCAGTCAAACATGTTGGATTAACATTGAGGTCAGAGTAAAAATTGTATCTCGCCCCTTAATTATACTTCAATAATACAAGCCTTTGTGGCTTCATTATGCTTCAGCCAAGCTTTTCTCTGTCCTTAAATTTTTTTAATAACAAATCCACCATCGGTTTTTCTGGGCCTAGAGAGTGTAATGACCTTTCCAGTAGTTTAATCTGTTCCCGCCTTGTAGCCTTGTGAGTTGTTGTAAAATGACACCTTAGTTTAACGCCCTGATGTGTTTACATTGTGAATGGCCCCTGGAACTTGTCTTCCTTGAAGGTTTCCCTGTGATTCAGCACCTCTGGTGAAGTAGTAAGATTGGTTTCTGTGACTTAAATTTGATGCTGGGAAATTTAGCTTGGAGATGCTGTGTTGGCCTTAAAAGATACATCTAGCTAGTATTCTCTAGATGTATTGCTAACTACAGATTCAGTTTTGATTAATATGTATTGGGGGGGGGGGGGTGTTGGGCACCCAGGTGACTTTGGACCCCCAAAGGTTTTTTTTCTCCCTACATGGGAGATTTTGGTTCCTCTCCTCTGTTGTCTTATGTCTTTCTTTCATTCTTTCTCTTTCTCCATGTTTTTGAATCATTCTGTATAAAGGTTGTAGGAATGTATCACAACACACCCATGTAAAAGGTGCGGTATAATTTTTTTTTTAATTCAATTGAATTGAATTTTTACCAAAGGTTTATTAATACAATTTTAATACTGTATCTAACAACTGTGACTATCTTGTGACATTTTCACAAGATTCCCGTAACAAATTCTAATTCCAAACTGATTCCTTGGTACAAAAGTGATAGAAAACACCAAATTACAGAGCATAGCTCTCATCAGATTGGGCACTGGTAGTCTTCCATTGTTTTGATTGTTTGATTACTTAATATTCCTCATGGTTTTCCTTAGAAAGCTGACATTCATGTAAATCCTCGTAGCTGCATCTACACTCTGTTTGAAGCCCAGATCAATACAAGTATGGTCAATGACGAGAATATTAGACATTATTTAATTTATAATAGAATAATAAAATGTCTTTGTCACAGCCAATGCAACAAAATGCAACCTAAGAGAAAGATTAATAACTAAAAAATGTATAGCATTAAAATGCACCATGGTCTGTTGTGCAAATTTATGTGGAAACATCCTAGAAAGTTCAGGTTATATAAACCATACATCTCCTCTACATTGTTAACAAACACACACACAGGGGCCCTTTGCGGATAAGATTGCCCACCCCTGATCTAGATTATTCTCCAGCCACCACAAAGAAATCAGATTTTTGATCAGTTTCTCAATCAACCTGTAGTCGTAGATTCGTTTAACAGCATAAATAATTCTGAATACTGTGACATTTTATTTCTTCATTTCTTTATTACCACTTCCCATAACACGTCAGCCCTCCTTCCAAATTTATTACCAACGTGTCACCATTCTCATGGCCCTTATAATTAAGGGGGGTATTTTATTATTACCCCAATCCATATCTGTCATATATCAGGAAATCAATCACCTATGAAATATCCCCAAGACAGATGCAGTGAGTGTACATAGATGGAGAATCAGAGACTCTGTGACATCATCCACCTAGGAAATTTACATAATTGTTGAGAGCAGAGTACTTCACATCCAATTAACATCACTCACAATTAACTTTTTGTAGAATATTAAAAATGTAGATGTAAAATATAAACAGTGTACAATACAAAGTGTATTTTTCATCCCTGGAACATTTAAAAAGACATGTTGTAGTACCCTTGAGGGAAGAATCAGTTCTGACATTTGTAATTATACATTTATTTAAGAAAAAGGTTTTGTCTTCCATCAAGAGCCTATTCCTGCAATGTTACCCCTAAAATCTCAGTTATCGGGCCCGCTGAGGATGTCTGGCGGGGTGCGTGAAAGCACCAGCATGGACTCGATGATAAGGTGTTCACAGGCTGAGCAGCAACCTGCTTTAAAAGAATTATAAATATATATGCCTCTGCATCATAGGGTAGCCAGAAATGGAAGGAAACAGGGATCTGCCAAGCCGGAGTGGGGGGCAGTGAAACCACAAGAGAAGAGGGAAGACAGATCTGACTCCACCAACAGCACACGAATGTGCGAGAGGTTAGTGTGCAGGTGACGGCATGGGCGGGCAGGCGGGGGGTCCACAATAAACAGTAATCCATCAATTAAAGCTGACAAAACTTCAAGGCTGCATACTGAAATTTACTCTCTGTTTATGCACATAAAAATAATAAGCCTCCGCCTCAGTATATCTGTGTCGTGGGATTATTACCAGTCCTCAGAGGGTTCGACTGAACAGGCCATTATGTACTAGTAAGATTTCATAAACTGAGGGCCTTTTTAGTAAACATTTTTAATTTAGCTGTGGCCCAGCAGATTAAGAGGGAAAAACACTTCACAGTCTTTCCAAAAAGAGCAAACTGTCGCAGTGATTGTGGCCAGATCTTGACCAGAATTCACAAAGAGATCACACTGCTGAGTATTAAAAAAAACCTAACTGTGCAGTGAATTATGGTAGCTTCGCGGTAGACAGTCTGCACACAGAAAGGACGTGATTCAAACGACCTGCCATGTCCTTGACCCCCTGTCCAGGAAACTCATTGCTGCTTGTTCCCTGTAACTTGGTTTCATGCCCGCCGTGATGTCGCAATGCTGAACTGCTCAGACTCCACGCCTTCCACAAGGCCATATTGGCTGAAGTACTGACACTGGGCTTGAATACCTGCTTAATTGAGCTAATGAAGGCCAGTTGTCTCTCATGAGCCTGACCAAACTTTAGGATCCAGAATGCACTGGTCACCTGGTGGTAGTGTGATGGGGAGGAGCTGGAGAGAGAGAGAGACTCCCCACCTATGTAGATGGACATAGAAGAGAATATTTCAGTTGGATTTCTACTCTATCCACACTCTATGTTGTATTGAGTTTACATTTTTGGTGTGTTATTCTCCATTCATGACTCTGTCTTTTTCAGGGTAACAGGGTAAGTTCTTGTCTGTTTCATTCACCCATTTCTCCATACCCACTTGTCTTGAATTGTGGGTCCAGAGCTTATCCTGGTAACGACAGGCGCAAGGCAGGGAATAACTCAGGAGGGGGCACCAACCCATCGCAGGGCATACTCACACACCACTCACACACGCGAGTTCCATTCTCATTTTCTGACTGCCGTGCTGTACTGGGGAACGTGTTGGGGGTGGATGATGTATTTATAAGGCTCTGTCTCTGTTTGCTCTGAGTTTTATATTGGATTTCCTGCTGTCCAAAGTGCCTTTTTATCTGTGGCCACCTGCAGTGGAGAGCCGGTATACGTCAAGCACGGGGTTATCTGGTCACCTTATGAGTGCCACAGTACCTACCTAGTGAGATGTTTGCCAGCTTACTAGGACAGTAAATTAAACTGAGCTGACGACCTAATTAACTTCATTATAATCGTCAACTTTCTGTAAACATACAGTTGCTTCCTGGAGAAATATTGGGCAGCTACTCATAACACTGTAAATAATATATTCTGACCTCAGACACTAACTAGCAAGCTCATTATCAGAAAAGTAGCCAGCCTGCAGTTGCTTCCTGAATAATTCTGTCAGGCAGATGCATTAGTAGGAATGTAAATGTTAGGATATTGTCCGGCTGCTAAGCTTTACTGTGATGTTTGATGGCATGCCCGCGATACCAATAGTACGGAAAGATACTGAGTACAAACCTCATTAAATATACATCATATATAAAAGTATCGTCTAACTTGAATTAAGTTTCTCAGTTTCAGGTGACCGGGAGGCATTTCAGATGCCCATACCTCATGTTCCTTGTCCAAAAACCATTTTTTTACTCTAAGATGATAAGCTGATACCACACATTTCGAATTCTGCTACACTGAATGTTAACTATAGAACTTTATGTATAAACTATGGCGTCATAAATGAATTATAAACATGACTATAAGAAAGGATATCATATCTAGTCCATAACCTCCGAACATTATAAGAAAGCTGTCTTTTGGTCAAAAGTTGTAGTGTGTTATATATGTAAAGCGTACGGCGTGTCAAGGCAGATGAATAAGTATCAGCAAATATATATATCTGCTTTGCAGGGAGACTCAGTAACTCAGTAGCTAGTGTTCATTTGTGGTGCAACATACATCAAAGTTATGGCCTCTTCATCCTGCCTCTGTGAAGTTCTCCTTGTATTTAAATTCTCCCAGGAATAAAATTCCTTCCAGAACTGAAAAACATACAATTAAAGGTGAATGGGCAACTCAAAAAACAAAAAAATGCCAAAAGTCTTGTATATTCCTTCTGTATCTTATGGTTAAGGTTGTCTTAAGGGTTATGACAACCTTATGTCTGAAGGGTTCATAGAAATGAAGAGTCTCCACAATGATAGGAAAATATGAAGTGTGTGTGTGTGTGTGTGTGTCTCTCTCTCTCTCTGTACACTCTAGGATGAATCTCATTACACCCCATCATCCTGCTGTACGATTCCAGGCTGAGCCTGCACTGGGCAACTGCAGCTCAGCAGTTACCAAAAAACAGACGCTAAGTCATGGCCTTAAGGTCCGTGTGATTGGCTGTCTTACTCATCTAGTGCTTGGGATATTCTGTCTATCCATCTTCCAACTGCTGGAGCCCCTCTGAACGGCACGGGTTGCGAGGCAGGGGTACCCCCGGGTGGGATGCCAATCTATTTGTGATATTAAAATACTGAGCTCATTAAGGGGCCGCTTGTTCTCTCAAAAAGTTACTTTTGCTGATTATGAGATGCTGGGGGAGGGCGGGGGTCCAGAGGGGGGCAGCAGTCCGACACCTCCAGGGCTGGGGGCTTCATTCCAGCATATGTGCTTGTCTGTGTGTCTGTCTGTGTGTGTGTGTGTGTGTGTGTGTGTGTGTGCATGTGTATGTGTGTGTGCATCTTTGAGTGTGTGAGTGTGAGCAGTTTGGAGAAACTGCTGTCCCTGAACTACCCATCGTGTGTGATTGTGTGTCCTTCAAACTTGCTGTGACTCATACTGCAGTTTTTCCCAATACAGTCCTCGGGGATTCCCAGACAGTCCACAGTTTGGCTCCCTCCCAGCTCCCAACGCACCTGTACCAGGTATTCAGTGTTCTTGATTGGCTGGGAGGGAGTCAAAATGTGGACTGTCCCAGGGTCCCCAAGGACTGGGTTGAGAAACACTGCCTACTGGATTAGCAGTTTTGGAAAACTTCTGGCTCCCCATTGACCATACCTGCTCTTAAGCTAAACTTTTTTAGGAAGGAATACATTTAGCAAATCATTTCATGATCCGCTCATAATCACAATGACAATATATAATATAGAAACTGTAGTGTGCGTGTGTCTGCCTGTGTATATCCGTGTGTATGTCTGCATGTGTCTGTCTGTGTCTGTCTGTCTGTCTCTGTCTGTATGTCTGTCTGTCTGTCTGTCTGTAGGTCTGCGTGCGTGAGTGCCTGTGTGTTCACCCATTTGAATAAGTGCACTGCAGTGATATAGAACAGCCAGGTTGTAAAATGACCAGTTTGAACTGTCCTTGAATTTTTGTTAAACTCCCCAGTCGGCAAAATCCCCCTCACTTGGTACAGAGAAAAGCCCCATCGCCCCCCGCTGTTGACAAAACAGGGACCTTTGCCAAATATAGAATATATCTGGGGGGTGGCATTATAATGCACGAAAGCACAGAGATCTAACCGCAGCGTTACACACAAACACACATGCACCATACAGACATAGGCCACTGAGAGGGGGAGTTACCCCCCTTACATCAGCAACTGCCTTTGCATTTCAACTCAGCTGAGTCTTCTGTGCCATATTTGTTCTGTTTAGAGTCCGGGGACTTATAAGAAACTACTGAAATTCTTTTCTCTTCATTATATCACCCTGCAATCTGGCCTCCATTTTATTTTTACAGATTTGTTTTAATTGTATGCCTTAAATATTTAAATAGGTCATTCCTGGAGGTGATCAGCCACTAGACAAGATAAAAGATGCCCTCTAGACCCAGGCGCCATCAAGAAAAACATTTGCGATTGTGCATGTAATCCTAGAACGAGATTGCCTGCAGGTACTCGCGGAAATGGCAAAAGCGGCATCAAAGAGCTCTGTATCATGACTGGGTACAAGTGGAAACTAGAACCGTCTCAAGGTCTTTTTGGCATAATTGTGATGGCAAAAGCAAAATTACTTAAAGGGACCATTTGTATTCATGAATTAACGTGGAATGTGTTCTTCACTAATGAGCCGTCCACAATTGTGTCTATTGAAGGTGTGAATCAGTGCAGCTGGTGCATATGTGTGTAATTCTAGTGCAACAGTAACACTGAACAATGCAATTCCTCCTCTGCCATAGAAAGAACATGAAGTATATTTTAATCCATCAGTCTTCCAAAACAGTTTATCTGGTACAGGGTCACGATGTGCCCGGGGCCATTTCCAGGAAGCACGAGGCATAAGGCAAGCCACAACCCGTCCGAAGCAGGCCGCCATATTTAAAGGCCTTGTGGTTTGATACCCATCAAAGCATAGATAAGTGGGTATTATTTTTCTACACGGAGATTTGTGTGAATTCAAATCTTGTTGTGTTGAGTTACTGTGAATGTAATTATACTGCACAATTTATTGTTTTAAAATACAACATTATGTAGTTTCTGTAATTTGTGATATCTTCTGTTGATATACTTGAAAGAATTGATTTCTATTTATTTATCTGAAACACTAATTTTTAATAAATCAGTAATTGATCAGTTACTGTTAAATTTTGCATTGCTCATTCACAGCAGTACCTTGACCTTAGATGTTTAAAAATATATGAAATATTTGTACATAAACATATAGAAATATATATTTAATGACACGGCCACCCTATTTTTGTAGCCTGATGAGACTTTAGAGAACCGCAACATTATTTCCAATTAAGAACACATTGGAAGTTCTCTCATGTGTTAATGAAACATTCTACATTACAGGCACAAACATTAATCAGCTGGTGGAATCAATTCAAGCAGAACAAACGATAATAGCTTCCAAACTGCACACGAAAGCTGCATTCATTTCCATAATATGTATATTTTTCCACAAGACTTAGACATTCACTGTTTAACATTTTGCTTGCTTTTCTTAACATTACCTCTGGAGAAAATTACCCACGATTGTTGTTGAAGAGGTTGACTTTAGCCGTGAAAGAAGTTATCGCATATGGCTGCTCTGTAGACCACTTTTCTCTGTGTTGAATTTCGAAAGCAGGATAAAGAAATCCTTGTATATTTAAAGATATTCAGGGCTCCCAAGTTGAAACTCAATGCAAATATGTATAATTCCACAGTATAAAACATTGCTAACCATGTTTTGTCATCTTTCTGAGCAGCCAAAGAACGTTTCTGTTTCCCACTGGTTTTCAGCAAAGTACTGCCTGTTCTTAAAATGATCTGATGACTCACAGGCCCACATTTAGGGCTGTAGACACTGTGATGGATTGTCGGGGTAAACAAATGAATTCCGAAAAAATGGTCTTTAATTATAAATATATCTGTGCTTCAGATTGAAACCGTTTAAGTGGATTTCATTTGCATTTTTTCAAGAAGTGGGCCACAGATCAGTAAATATGGGGGACTGTAACAGGTTGCCTACAGTCAGCTAAGCAGCAGTATGGGAAGATAATGGGAACTTGTGTAGAGGATAATGGCAATATGAGCCTATCTGGTGGACGGGGAACACAACGATGGTCCAGACAGCAAACATGAATGTTTATAGAGATGCACACAGGATGCACATCAAGGCTGTTATATTTGAAAGAAAGCAATGTACAGAATCATGGATTCCGGACGTTTGCTATAAAGTTTTGGAACTGACACGCCGCATGAAGACGACTAATCGGACGATACTGCCTCCATGAACACTACTGGGTGACATAATGTAGCAGAAAACGAACATCTTCTCACACAAGGAACAGCAGTACAGGTATGACTGTGACCTATGAGCTCGGAAATGTTGATCCGTAGGTCTTGAAGAACCCGGCACCAGCAGTGCATTCAGAAAGCATTCACATCACTTAATTTTCCTACATTTTGCTACGTACAAACAGACATACTCTAATATGAATCAAATTCATTTAATTATTCATAAACGGGGATCAACTTCATAATGAATTCTGACGGACATTTTGATTCAATGGAATTTTTTTCCACGTATATGGTATTTGAAAACATAATCAACATAGGATTTTATTTTTTTCCTCAATCAAAACATTTTGCCATGGTCAGAGACAAGTCTTGCCACAGACATGTTTGTCTGTGTTTGGGCAGGTTGGCGATTTCTGTTCATAAATCATAATCAAAAATTCATTTTGCGCAAGGTCTAAATATTTCTATACATGTGATATTCATTTTTACTACATTTAGGCCTACAGAAATTTGTACAGGCCTGTCTTCTCTTTCTGATTAGTGTATTGTGAGCAGATTTCAGATTTAAAAACGGAGTTTAATCCAATGCAGCGTCCTGAATGATTTCGCTGTACTTGCTTCTATAGCAACACCACAGGCCTGGAGTGTTCTTGTTCTGTACCTATGGAAACAGACCAGTCCAATTGCCTACAACAAAGTTTACAAAGAGTGACGCAGAGCTGTATCCTATGAGACAGGCCCAAATGCTCATTAATTAGGATTAATTCCTGGGTTTAGGGTCAAAAGCTAAATCGGTGTTCCAATACAATAAGGAAGGCTGCTCCATTAATTAGCTTGTAATCAATGCGAAATATGAAGCCTTTCAGCCATTGTAATATAATATCTTGCTTGTACACAGTAATCCAATGACAATAGTGAAGACAAATTAATATCACTTATCCATGTTAACTACACTTTCTTTTGATCTTAGGTTAGCCTTAATTCCCTTCCAGTATTAATTCCCTTCCCCTTCCATTATTAATTCCCTTGAGGTATATATTTGGCATTTGCCTTCCGTCCTGACATCCTTGGTGGATGGAAATGCATTTATGTGTTAAGGCTCTAACCTCACATTAATAATCCTTTCAGAGGGACCATAGTAGCTTATAAAACGATGCCCGGCTGCGATAAACGAGCCTCATGATTAGTCATTCGTTATTATTATAAATGTAAGTTAAATATGACTGGCAGTTGATGTTATGTAAGAATCGCGGCTTATCTGGACCCGCATGCAGGGCTTAAGTGTATCCTAGGTGGGAATCTGGTACAGTGCAGGGTGCGAAAGCGCAAAGCACTCGCACCTAAAACCAGGGGACACCAATTAGCTTTGACAGCGGATCTGTTTACAGCATCGCAGGCGCGCTGAGAGGCAACGCGAGGGGAACATGCAAGCTCCACACAGGCAGATTCACAATCAAGACCTCAGGGCAGCGAGATGCAAACAATGCTCACTCCGCTGCACTCAGTTAATTAGATTAAATGTACTTAATTCGATTGCTAGGAGAACTCCGTTGTGTTGTTGGGGCGGTGAAGCGGACTCCCCGGGCACAGGGACAGAACCACGCGACCTGAACATTATTCTGGATGTGGTTCCACTTCGCGGGGCGAGGAAAGGAGGGGGCTTGAGATATACCAAGAAATAAAAAAGGGAGCAAAAAGGGAACATCAGGGGGAGGAAGCCAGGGGTGAAAAGAAGAAATTGTGGCTATTGATGGACAATGGGAGTATCAATGCTCCTTGCTGCACTTTAAATAGCAAGGATGTCGAGATCCTTAGCCACTACCCCCCTGCCGGATCACACTTTATACTACTGCAAAAAATGCAACAACAAAAAAATTCTTTGAAACCTGGGAAAATATTTCTGTTAGGCCCAAAATCCCTCCAGGAAACCAATCAGGCTGAAATCAGTACAGCACACCGGACACCGAGCCAGATGCCTCCCTTGGTCTTTAAACTCTGAGCCAAACACTAGCACTTCTGACTTAAATAGCAGAACTTTGTAATCAAGCCTGATTACTCCAGCCTTATAACAATTAGCTAGAGACAGATCCATACACATATAGACATGCAACACTGATGTCAGAATTCTGCAGCAGCAGATAAGGTTATGCTGAAATAATGTTATCGGCCTACATAGTACTCAAGGCCAAAGAGGACTCACAACAAATCTAGTTTTGATAACTCTGCTATCTAAAGTGCCTAGTTTGTATTTGATATTGCAAGTCCTTTCAAAAGCATGACGTACATTTAAAAAGACATCCGTACATTAAGAGAAATACCACTTTAGCAACAAAAGTTACAAAAGTAGTTACAAAATCTGCATATTCTATTTTTAACAAGGCTCTATTATTAAAAAAATATATAGGCATTGTTTTTTTGGGAACAATTTGCAAGATGTGGTTCCATGACCCTGACCAGAATAAATACTTGGCAGATGGACGGATGGGCGGATGGACGGACGGATGGGCGGATGGATGGACGCATGGAAGGATACTATATGTCTCCATATACAATTATGTGTCACCTGCAAGTGGAAAAAATTGATCTTTAAATGGATTTGTGTTGATTTCTCTTTCTGGATATTAGCCTTGTTTCTCAGCCAGCCTATTGAAGAGTGAGATCCGTGACCAGATCAGCTTGTAACAGCCTGCGTGATAAATGACACAGACATCAAGGTGCTTTGACTTTCTGTTTGGTGACTTTCAGTTATTCTAAAGGATTTAACACCATTTTCATGGATGAAACATACATATATTTTAAAATTATGCGTCCATCTGTTTTTTTTTTTTACCTGGAAAATGCACATACACTAGAAGCACAGGTATTCCAGTATTTTGTAATTCTTGTTTTACATATAATAAATGAAATGCAGGTGTATTTATTTGATAATGCTTTTATTGTAGGTTGTGGGTTCAAGTCCCATCTCCACTCTAGATATTTTTCCTAATTTGGGTGGTTTTCATCTGGGGATTTCAATTTTCATCCTGGTTCTCCGGTTTCACCCGGATTATCCAGTTTCATCCAGCACTGCAAATATGTGCAGTTAGGCTGATTGATGGTACACTGCCAGTGTGTGAGTGTATGAGCTGTCCTCCAATCCAGGGTGTACCCCAGCCCTCTGCAACCCAGGCCAGGATAAGTGTCAATAGATGGCTGGTAGGGATATTGTACACCCTTCCTCATTAAACAAAGCAAAGCGCTAAACTGGAATATATAAATAATAATCCATAAAAAATTTGTGTTATATGATCAGCAAATCAGACATCCTGATCAACCATGCTTCTATAAATTGACTTAAATTTCATGTTATTGGTGGATTTCCTGCCCCCGGGCATATGCACATGCACACATTCATAAATGCACATCGCAATATCACTCCCTTCATTTAAACTCCGTACCACACTGATATTTTATTTGATGACGCTGAACCTTTTCCAATGTACCACTTAATATAGTAACAGAGGAAGGTAATTTGGTACAGTTATAAATAATGAACGCTAATAACACACATTAAACCAACTAATAGTTTCCGTCAGAAAGTGGACCTGGCTCTGGAACAAATTTCTTCTCTATAGGTTTCTGAATAAAGGGACGAGGAAGCAAATTCACATCCGAAGGCTCTGCTAGATATTTGTGCTTTTGCCAGATTTAGGATTCTGTTCCTTAAAATACATTAAATTTTACATTAGTTTGACATTAATAGGAGGCTGGCGTTAGTCCGGCATGTGGCTATTTTTAAGAATTTTTGTGTTTTGACTGATTATGGTCATTACGACTTTGCTCTTCTGTTAATATTAGCACATGCGATCCTTGAGTGTTGAGATATGAAATCATCCAGGTGTAATAATGGATACAGTCCTGGCTTTTATGGTTTTGGTGTGGTCCTCACGGGAGGTCAGTTAGAGGAAATCCGTTTCCACCCCCCTCCAGCTTTGCAAGCCGGACTTTGTGTAAACAGGAAGCAGTTCCTGATAATCTTGCCCTGAAGCAGGAGAGTATTTTTATCTTGACAGTATCTGTCAGCTGTAATGATCAGTAACAGAATTATCTCCTATCAGGGTCCAGGAGACAGGCCCGAGATGGAAAGATAAATTGATAGATAGGAGTGTCTCGGTGTGTCATAACTGGTTTTATCTGCTCGCTGGAATTTCAAGTGACACCATTTGACACATCTAGAAGTTCAGAAGCCTACTTTTGCTTTAATTAGTGTTCATTTGCATTTAGTAGTTGATGTGAGGTAAATATTCTTAAAATGTTGCCATAGCTCTCTGTCTGAGGGCTTGTTTTCCATGCGTATCTGGTCTTTTACCCATAAATTACTGCTCATCTAATCCACAAATGTGTCACTCATGTGTCGTGGCACCAAGGAGGGCACTGACGTCTGGGTCACTTCTTCTGCAGCGTGATTAATTATAAATAATTAATTGCAAAATGGAAAAAAAAACTTTATTCATAAATGGGTTAAACATGCTTGTAGTTGGATTACTCCTGATAAAGACGAGGCTGTGAGGCGCTCGACCTGATTGATCTGCAGTGGTTGTATGCTGTGTGCTGGTGGATGTGTAGGTTTTAATAACTGTGATATTAAAGGTAAATTATAAGCACTGGATAGTACATTACTCTTGTATACGCCAGTGCAGACATTGTGGTTTATGATCCTACAATGCAGTGCAATGCATTCAGACCAGCCCTGTAGCTGGCACATTCCCTAGTCTCGGAGGGGCCCGGCCCGGTGTGGTGCACCCCCTAGAAAGGGCTCTTCTCTGCGCTGCACTCGATTGCTCTCAAGCCCTCTAGGCTTTAACATCTTTCCAGGATCTGTGCGTCACTTTCACTCTCCGTTGTCTCCGCTATTCTGAGTGTGGTGTAACCCAGTGGGAAATGGTTCCCCCTCCTATCGGCTACTTTGGGAAGATTTATGCAGATAATTATGCTCAGATAATTCAGCCACTACAATGAGGTAAATGCATTTTGGAACTACAGTCGGCAACTAACAAATACAGGTTATAAGGGGACCCTAAAATAAAAGATTACTAATGTGAACTAGTATGTATGTATGTATGTATATTACATTTATACATTTATAGTTTGTGCCATCCTGCATAGCAGTATGGACGATATACAGGTGTCCGCACGGCTCTGTCGTATTTACATGTTTATGCATTTATGTAACATGCAAAAATGCTTAATTATAATTAACTGGTTTTGCTTTTCGGCGCAGTTGGCCGAGCAATACCGGTGCATTTGGCTTGGTCCTATTTAAAGGCAGCACCATCGGCTATAATCACACCTGTAGCTCGGCGGGTGAGGTTTAATGGGACCTTACGCCGTAATTCTGCAGGACGCCGCTGATTTGGGTGGGCTTTTTCTCGGGGCCTGATTGTCAGTGACTCGGTGAGAGCAGCGCCCGGGTACTGATAGTGGTGTGTGTGTGTGTGTGTGTGTGCGCGCGCGTGTGTGTGTCAGTGCAGCGCCCGGCATTGCGTCAGGCGCGGCTCAGCAATGACAGCGACTAGGGTAATTCGCCGTTATGGGAGGGCTACCCTCTACTGCAGAACTACTGCGAATAAAAATAAATGAAATCCGTCCTATGCCAAAGTAAACATGCTTTACTGGAGCTGCCGACTATTTCATCATCTAATCTCATTTTGGATAAATAATAACATTTAATAACACGCCAAGGGAAAGCCGCTGTGCAGGAATGTTTTGGTTGCATGCTGTTGACACCTGTGAAATGTGGCCAAGGGCATATAATTTAAAAATAGTTTTTAATTGAATAATTGCCTTGGAACTTATTGCTTTGAACGATGATCTGTCCGTAGACTTCAAACGGAGACCTTTGGAAGAACGGATGAGTTACAGATTCCCCCCGCCCCCCCTTTGAAAGCTGAAAGGCTTCGGGGGAGAAGACTGCAACAAAATCCTATTTTGTGTTCGTGAAATGCTCGGTGCATGAAGCAAAGTCAGTAACTGCACACGTTTCATTTACAAACTCTAATCAAATTTGATTGCCCGCTCCCCATTTAATAATAATAATAATAATAATAATAATAACAACGACGGTAATAATAATAACAATGATAATAATAATAATAGTAATTATTATTATTGTTATTATTATTTATAAAAATAATAATAATGGTAATGTTGTTGTTTTTTGCCCTGTTTATACAGTATATAGCAAATATATCTCTGAGGATGGCACAATAATGAAATTAAATGAATTCTTAACCCCTACCCAGCCCTAACCTTAACCAACTAACCAAACAAAATACAAGACTCTTGGCATTTTTATTTTCTCTTCCCAAATGAGGTTTTACCACACTTTGGGGACATTTTGGTCCTCAAATGTGATCTATGCAACCCCCGGTCTCCCCCCCCTCCCCCTCCCCCTCCCCCCCCCCCCCGCC
>JAODKM010000046.1:5933688-5962778 GCA_026780845.1 Petrocephalus sullivani | reverse complement strand
GGCTGCCTCTTACACACCTATTCACTGGCTAAACACTACGGCTGCCTCTTACACACCTATTCACTGGCTAAACACTACGGCTGCCTCTTACACACCTATTCACTGGCTAAACACTATGGCTGCCTCTTAAACACCAAGGCACTGGCTAAAAATTGTCTGCTAAACACTAAGATTGTCTGCTAAACCCTAACACTGTCTGCTAAACACCAGTGCTGCCTGTTGCGCACTAAAACTGTCTGCTAGACCGTAAGACTGAACACTAGCACTGCCTGCTGAATATTAAGATTGTCGACTGAACACCAGTGTTGCCCGTCGCACCCGTCTGATAAACAGCAAAGCTGCCTGGTGAACACTAAGACTGCCTGCTAAACATTAAGGCTGACTGCTGAACACCAAGACTGTCTGCTGAACACTAAATCTGCTTACTGAACACTAAGACTGCCTGTTGAGAGGTAAGACATTGCCTGAACACGAAGCCTTCCTGAGAGTGGCGTAACACTAAGGCAGTCCACTATACTCGTTGGAGGAAGGCTGTTTATGTCACCGATATGGCAGGAGCTGTAGGAGCTGCTGAATCGAGCCCCTGAGCCTTGGCTCGCTTTGGCCGTCCCTGCGGAGGAGGCAGGGCTTTGTATTTTTGTTTCATCTATAGCAAAGCAAGCAATTTGCATCCAGGTAGTGTGCCTGCTAAGGGGTTAGATTTATGGTCCAGGGTCTGTAAGTACAAATTCCATAAGGGAGACCGGCTGAATACCACTTAACCAAATTGCCCCAGAAAATATCCCGCTGTATAAATAGGAAAATCTATGAATTCTCCTCTGGATAAGTCTCTGCTTAGCATAAATAATAACAAACGAACATGCTTTATGTTTCTTTGGTGATAATCCTATATGAATGGACATCTGACAGACATGGAAAAATAGTGATAAATTCACTACAAATAAATCAACGAATAAACAAACAACTAATGAACCATCAGTATTTTAGAGTCACAAAAGTAAGACATTTAACAGACTATAAAAATATAATAAAACTTAATTATATTGAGGCATTGCTGTTGTTTTGTGCAAATAAAAATCAAACACTGTACAAGAAAATTTAAGAAAAGGGCAAAAATTTAATTGGGTACAATATGTAACTTTTGGCTAGTATTAGAAGTAGTTAGTATTGCGAGATGTAAACATGACTGGTCCCCTTGACAAAGTGGGTCAGATATTGTAGGACGATTAGAGTATTAAATGGATTAATTTAATTCTTTACATGTTTTAATGGAAGAGGAATTCTGCTGTCTTTTTGTAAGTTCCTCTTCTGTATATCTATTTACATGAATATAATGAATACAAATCGTACTGATTACCATGTCATGCCATTTTTATCCTCTCCAACAAAAGGGCATTCTTGTTAATTAGTAGCACTTTGAAGGATAGCAAACAAAGATAGGCAGACCATGCCTGACAGATTTACTGTATCGCACACAAACTGATCTGTATGTATACAAATGTATAGTTTGTACAGAAACACTGACCCTGTAAGAACGATGTACTAGAGCTGAAGGAAGTGTGTTTGTGCGGGTGCTGCACTGCCCACAGGAAGGAGGGGAGGAGGTATATATTCAGCGAAATAGCCTCCAACTAGGCTGGGGCAACCAGTGAAATGCCACTGAGCTTTTATTGGGGCTATTAATCTTTCTAATCTACAAAAAATGGCAGAGATTCTGACATGGATTACGGAGATTTAACAAACTGGCAGCATTTGAACATGACATAAAATTAGCTTGTGTAACAGACATCGAACTTGCAGCCAAAGAATTATAAAAAGACCTGGAGGAAGCCGCCGAGCTGGGAGACACCTGGCAGATGAATTTCAGAAAAGGATAAATGTGGAATTCGTCTGAGGAGCAGCAACATACACCGCAGCTACTGTGCATGTGGGACACAGTGATAATAGCCACCCCCTTTTGAGAAATATTTTGGTATTTACATAAACTTGTCTGTGTCTGATGCTATCGTACCGCAGAGATAAGCAGTCGGTACGTAAACAAGATAGCTGGACGTATCTGTAAGCGGACGCAATTTGAATCTCAAGCAGCCCTGCTGAGGCTGTACGGTGCTTTTCCAACATGTCACCTAAAGCTCCAGGTAGAACTTGTCGTGGTACTTCAGAACAGATGCTGTGCCAGGTCAGCGAGGTGAGAGAGAGCGGTCAGTACTAGTTCAAACTTTAACAGCTAGAAGAATACAATGTCCTGATTTTACATGGAGTATTTCTTCGTCTTATCTTTTGCAAATGTCATACCACCCTCTGAACAAAGTGCATATATTTTGAAGTTTTGTCTCCTCACATCAGCATGCTTGTTTTGAATGTCTGCATTCAGGGTTCAGGATTCTGTCAGAATTGCATGCCACACACCATTTTGAGCTCGAACATCCCAGAAACCCATCAGATAATCATCCGTAATCTTTTTCCAGGTGCAATTCAGGATCTGATCTGATCGTGGTTGTTTTTTTCTGAATTGCCTCTCCTTTTTAAGGTCCGATTTTGCAGTCACTTCAGTAGCTGCTTGGATATCTACCAAGGAGTTAAAATGTAGGAATTTGGAGGATGTGCCTTTTCTTCAAAACAAATGCATTTCTATTTATTTCAACATGATTTCCGATTATAGGGTCTTTGGCTCAAAGAACTAGCAGGCCTCTTCTAAATATGTAAAGGCTCATTGTAAAATGATGTCGGGTCCTCATAAAAAGATGGCGAAAACACATATCACGTAAGCAGTGATGGCTCACATTTACCATTAGACCAGACGTGTGGAGGTAGGTGAAATGCTGGCTGAGCTGCTTGCATCTGACTCCTAATAAGCTACTCCAGCAGCCGCCATTTAAGGTAATTCCTCCAGCTACCTCGAGTCATGGACCGAAACGGAAATTGCAGAATGTAGCTAATTAAAGTAAAGTCCATGATGGAATCAATCCTACTGCATCACCATGTGATTTCAATTAGGAGCCGTGCCCTGGGCGATGACGTAACCAGTACCGCTACTGTCACGATGGCTTTTCGTTCATCCATCGCAGGAGGAGGTCTGGAGAGAACCTTTCATTTGGATGGAGTACACAGTAGGAGCAAGAGGAAAACACTCAGGGATGAATCACAGGATGCCTGTTTAGATATGGGAGGTCCTGCATCTCATTCGTTCACATTGCACAGCGTGAATGGGCCTCTAACACAGCTCAATTCCAGTCAGCCTGGACTCTGAGGAATCTTCTCCCACTTCGAGAAGTCTTACCATTGATCCCGCGGTAAATGCACATCTTATTCTAGCACCCAAATGTCACGTGTTTACACCCCACCCTGAGTGGCAGGTAATTCAGCAGCTGCTTAACTACACGATTTCTTTTCCCCTTTTGTGACTGAAAGCCCGATGCAAGGCAAGGATCGAAACTGCTGATTCTGATATGCATTAACCCATGCACGCAGCAGATGAGTTTCACGTGTCAAAGCCTCTCGATCCCGTTTAAACAAACTGGCTCAAAGGCAATATTTATGTCATTAATGGAAACTTTTCAAGAAAATACTTTTCATCGTCTCCACATTACGCTTTTACCAGTCGTAGTTAATGATCATTACAAACTATCATCTCTACTTGCAGTATATGCCTGCATGCATAAATTAATGGCAATAAATACAATGCAGCTTTGCAGAAGAACGCTAAAGTGGCGATTGATTCGCATCCAACATTATTTGGTGGGGGGGAAACAGAAGGCTCTGTATGCAATATTTTAAATTGTGTATGCGAGATGCGCGGACTGATTGCGAGCCGGATGTTAGGCACCGCCGGCGCCGCGGCGATCGGGAGAATATTAACGCGTGTTCAGACGTGCGCTGCGGCGGCTCTCCCTCGCTGCGGATGGTAGCTTCCAATCCGCCTCACATTTCACAAGCAGCAGCCCCGGCCCCGGGTCGTACGCTGCTCCCATGCAGAGTAGTCTCTCTTTAATTTTAAGAGTGAGCTGACTATTAGCCCTGCACATGATGTCCCTGTCCGCGATTAATGTCAATACCCTAGGAATTGCGCTGTCTAGCGTTATTAAAATTCAGCAATTTTAAACCCGCATTTTTTGTTCGGTTCATTCAGTCGTTATCTATCTTTTTTTTCTCTCTCTCTCCAAAGACGATAGCTTAGAAAGTCGGGGAGTTATTCTGACCGCTAAAAAATAGGTATTTAAACAAGACAAAACAAGAGAAGTCGAGATCGGGGTCTGCCGTTCAACGTAAGGAAAGTTTCCGATTGAAAAAGGATAATCCTATAAGGAAAAGAGGGGAAAAACAGCAGAACAGGTAAGAGCGTGTTTTCATTGATACGGGAGATGCTTAAATACATAGCAGGAGGAACAATGCAAAAATAAATAAATAAAACCTGCCACTTGACAAATTGTGTAACCGGCGGCATAACTGTATCATTCGCATATTAAACGTTCTGTCCTTTCATAATATGATCATAGCTCCGATACATTCTTTGTTATGAATTAATATTAGTAGGCGCGTCTGATCTGCCTGGGATGTCCGCAGCATGTATTACGGAGTGAGTGGAGGGCGCTGAATGCCCTTTTCTGGCTGTGCCGTGTTTATTAGGCGATGGGTGATCCTGCCTGATGTTCTGTACTCTGGGCATTAATGACCTCTGCTGAGCCGCACTCGCATAAAGCGCGATCGGCTCTCGCATACCAGCACACTGGCGTGCTTTTCTTTGCGCAGATGGCAGAGCAAGCTTTCGCTCCAGTACTAACACGGTGTCCGCGTTAATTAAGCCGGCTACGGCGTCTTATAAAAGTATGCGGGACCTCTTAACGATGTCACATTCTGTGTAATTGCACAATTTATGCGTCCCCGTGCGTAACTGTCCTGCTCGCACTTTGCTGGCTCCAAAAGTAACAACAGCCGTGAGCTCGTTGGCTAATAAAGGCACATTTTGCCGGCAATTAGAGCTGCTAAGTCTGGGAACTTTCCAGGCAAACTACGACCATTTATCCATTCGCTGATAGATTTCTTGCTTAAATGGTGGATGCATTACTTGGGTGTCGATTACAGGCACAAAAATCATTAATCGTATCCTCAACAGTAAGTGAAGGATTTTCTTAATCTACCCCTGTGTACCTTTTGGCCTCTTGTTATGCCTCATTATTCCACCGAAAATTAATTTTGGCCCAGTTAGGTTTCTAAGAGACTGAATCTCTTCTACTGTTTGCCTACACTTTGTTCTGTCCATCTTTTCCTCTGTGCTAACAAGCTTTCCAGTTCCTGCTGAGCAGAATTATCCCCCGAAACCGTCACAGTTGACAGTAGGGATGGTGAGGACTTGGTGATGCACAGTGTTGGGTGCGTGCCAAGCATAACAGTTGCTGTTTAGCCTAGAGACTTCCTGTTTAGTGTCAACTGACCATAACACCTTTTGCCACATTTTTGTACCATCAGCTTCTAAAATATATTAATGGCTTCTGTCTTGCCACTTTGCCAGACATATTTGTTTGTCTGTTGATCGACGGCTTGTTTTTGTCCATCTCCACTGAAGGGTTGCCGTATCGCTGGCCTTCACCTAAGGTTCCTGACTGGAGGCAGTGTTTGGGTGCTGCCCGTCTTCCATGGAGTATCATGACTCACGGGGCTGTTCAGGGTCATCAGATGACTCTGATCTATGATTTAAAATGGTTTTTCATCTTCGGTGCAGTATACATTCTTTGGTGCTCATGCTAGAGGCCTTTATTTGAATTCATTACCTACCCTAGTAACCTCACCAAAATGGGGATTAATTTTTCATTTCATATTGTGAGGAAGACAAATATTGCCCAACAACTACACACGGGGCTGAGGATGTTACTTGTTAAGGTAATTTTCTGCACAGTAATTGTGTAGGTTGCCCACAGTCTCTGTTAGAAATTGCGGTTTTGTATGTCATGTCATGTCAACAAGCAATAAAACATGAAAACAGCAATGCTATGAGTGCGTTTCATATGCGACAGTAAGCTGTTTATTTTGTTTATATATATATTTATTTTGTTTATACATATATATATAAATTCTCAAAATTATCAGGCTGTGTGTTTTTGCCATGTAAATTTTGGCACAGTGGAATTAATTGCAAGAATCCTTAGCATTTTAATCGTGTGGTACTTAATACTCTTAAGAGATAATTAAAAGTTACATTCTGCTGTGTGTGCGCGCATAAGATATGTTTGTAGGCGTATCTTATATAAGAACATTTTGAGCTTAAGACAAACCAAAGAGGGCAAGCCAAATGTGTTTGGATTCAGTGCTGACCAAAACGCTGACTGGATTATGAATTTCAGTAGCTGCTAAATAACACAGCCTGTTCTGTCGGCCATGTTCTTTTGAGATTTCCCTTATGCTTTGAGGTGGCTGGCCCTGCAATTGGCCTTTTCGTTTCTGTTGTTCATTAACGCTGCGGTTACAACAGTAAGATTCAACAAATAAAGCAAGCGCCAACTGATGCAGGGTCACCGTTTATGTAACAGTAATGTTTCATCCTCAGAAAAAAACAACTTAGGATTAAATACAAATGTGATTCCAACTGTAAAAAATGGACTGTGTAATTTGTAAACCTTACTATACTAACTGCTTAACAGAATATCACGCTCGTAAATTAAACAGCTGTCAGGGGAATAGAGTCATCTTTCTTCATCTTAAATAGGAAATTAAGTAGCACTGAATAAACAATCAATGGAATTGTGGGAAGTGTAATTTAAAAACTGAAGTGTAACTTTTATTTACAGTAGATGCAGGCTATAGTTGCGTCTCCCCCTGCCTGTGTGTCTGTGTGTGTGCAGTCTGCCAGCTCGTTCCATAAGGCTGTAGGGCCAATGGCAGCCTGCCTATGCAAATTTCTGCCCACAATTATAATGGGAGCCATGTAGGTTCAATCCCCTACCGTGCCTGTTTTGCAGTGTAAATGCCTTTCCTGGGCTTTTGGATATTAAAGCTAATTGCTAAACGTTCTGGGGAAACAAAGTAATTTGTCTTCTATGAAAGAAGAATTGAGAGTGATAATTAATCCCTCAATTTCTGTAGCTTCTGACTTTCTTGCAATGTAGAGTATTTATTTTGCATGAACTTTTTGAAGAATTTTTAAGTGACTACGACAGACATTTAGTGCAAGTTTTTTTATTATTATGGTAAATTCGTTTTTTTTTTTAATTTGGACATTTTGTGAAAAAGTTGTAATACTGTTGCCACTGATGCTCATTTTGTGCTATAAATGGAAACACCCACTGTATGTTAAATTGAAAATCTAAGCATGATTCAAAACTAAGGATGCTCTCCGTTAGGATTGACGGAAGGTGGCTTATAAACCACAAGTTCTCTTTATAAAATTTTCCATGATGCTACAGATTCTGCGAAAGAAGGGAGGATTTTCCTAGAAAATATCTCGATAGTGTTGAAATATCAGTATTTTCCAGGAGTGATGGCCCTGTACATGCCAAGACCTGAGATTACAGGGGCGTTTTTTGGAGGAAGTGGTTTAATGCAAAGTACACGTGTGTGACTGCGGCCTGATATGGGGGGTGCGTAGTAATACCCCTTAAGCTTGCCAGATGCACGGGGGAAACGTCCAGGTCCAGCAGATTAAGGGATTAAAGGATATATGGTTTGTGCAATATCATTAATGCACCAACAGGCCACCCAGCCAAGGTAGGAGTTCATAATGCATTTTTCAATGTTTTTTAACAGCATAAGGATTATGTACATTTTACCTTTTCTTTGAGATGGCTGTAGTTAGGTCTATATATTTAAACCTTTTTGTTAATATACATGCTTATATAGTCTCCGTGCAGGGTGTACGGTTTAGAGTTGTCAAACTGTTGGTATCTAGGTCAAATCTAAGTAAATCGGCGGCCCTTGGGGATTGGGGATCGCAGTGCTAGTGCAGGCTTTCTTCCCGCGTGCCAAAAAAGCGCTCGAGTCGCGCTCGTACCGTTAGGCGGCTGCGGCTGCATGCCGGTTTGTTGGGGCTGAAAGTAATAGATATTGTTCTGCCGGGGGGCGCGTTTCTGTCAGCCGGGTTTTTCTTTCTTTTTCTCCATTCCTGGTCACAAAATGAGCACCTTCCAGTAGAGCTGCAGTTTGCCGAATGTGTGCGGGGGGGACTCCTCATGGGCTGCTCCCGTGTTTACACCTCCCCATTACAGTTTCGTCCTTGTTTTCTTCAATCCGCTTTTTTCATGGCAATGAAATATAGCACTGCTGACACTCCAGTTAACG
Organism: Petrocephalus sullivani; assembly: GCA_026780845.1. Taxonomy (NCBI): domain Eukaryota; kingdom Metazoa; phylum Chordata; class Actinopteri; order Osteoglossiformes; family Mormyridae; genus Petrocephalus; species Petrocephalus sullivani. The sequence continues at coordinate 5,954,510 of JAODKM010000046.1, read as the reverse complement.
AAATTGATCGATTTGGCCATCTCATTCCGGGATTTCCCCACGCAGGTAGGCGCGGAGGCCTATATCTGCTTGTTTTCCGTCCAGCTGAGCTCTTAGGTAATTAGGCTTGATTGAGCTGTTGATTGAATGAATCTCTTAAATTTAAAAATGTAAATATTTTCATTAAAATCACATTAAACTAATGCGCTAACCCCAAGACTTTCATTGGCCTGATTTCCCAATTATGCTTAGCCAAAGGAGTAATTCCTATAGTGAAAAAGTGTCTAGATATTTAGAAATATCTGTGGTTTTGCCCCCTCTAAGTGTTTTCAATTTACTATGTTTTTGAACTTAATTGTAGTAGCCAAGGAACAAGTCAATAAATGACTCATATAATTTAGCCAAATTTTACGCAGTTATTAATGACCAAGTGGGGAATGTATTTTACAAGCAATAATGCATGAAACAATATTAAACACTTGGGTCCTGGCTTTTACACTCGCAGTGAGTTACACTTACTAATAACTTAGTATTTTTAATATACTCTTAAGATTTCCTTGACTCCTTGTATCCAGCTGCCTCTGAACACTTTAATATAATTGGCAGTGCTGGTAGAACTCATTAGATTACTATTAGATTGCAATAGCAAGATAGCTTATTAGATTTTCATATGATATTACTTCAGAGAAACAAGGTGCTTGTCCAGGTTTATGCCAGGGAAGGCATCTCATCAAACCAAATCTCTGATCACCCAAAGCAAACTGAAGCACAGAAACCGATCAAGAACTGTGGCTGTTTGCAGTTACCATGAAAAATTCTGTCTCTGATCCTTGTGCTGAATAGCAAAAGGTTTCCTTATGGTCCAGTCAGATAGCCCCCGGTGTATGAATCCGAAAGAGCCCCGGAACTATTCAAGAGGATTTGAGGTTGCTTTTGGATAAGCCCTGGTCCGTGGATTGCAGATAGGGCAAAGTCAACATTTGCTCGATCTGCTGGGAATGGATCGTGAATGGGTGTCCACATCCCGTGGCTTGACAAATAATCATAAACTCTCTCAACTTAATCAGACCCTGGGCTGCCACATGTTTATGTTTGTGAGTGTGTGTGTGTGTGTGCACCACCATCCTACTGAAGCATCCTAAGCATTGGCTTTTGAACATTATAAAAATAACAGAATTTCTCCTTATTTTAAATGATAACCTAATGGGTTTAACTGACAGTCATCCTGCCAGTTTACTGAGAAAATTGCTGCTGTTGTAATGTGGTGTTTTCAAGAAAACTGAGGACCCTGTTTAAATGAAAAGCTCGATATTCTGTCCCCCGAGAGCTATTAAATTTATCTGTAGTGCTGTAAGAAAGCCTGTCACCAATGATTTTTAGCACAAGTGTCCTTCTTGTGGGCTATAACGCTTTCCTTCACATAAAGCTTAATTGTACTTTTCATTATTATCTTGAATTATAGAAGAAGATTTTATGTTTAAAGTTGATCCTGCAGAATCAGTTGAATCCTCAGTATTGCTGGTACTTAACTGATTCCAAGAAAACGCCACACTTTCGCATAATTACTCCCATTTACACTGAGAGCATGATGTTTGTGTTTTTTTAATTGCGATTATTAGTTGTTAATAGTCAATATTGGATACTGTGCTTAAACTGAATAGTTGTGTACTTGTCTTACCTTGCATGTTGCACTAGAAACCTCAGTTATTGTATTGCAAAATAATTTTAACCTGAATCCTTCAGCATTTTGATTGACCAGTGACAATGTGGAGCCTGTGTTGACATTGGTGGGTATGATCTCTTGCAGGGCACCATGGATTCACTCTAAAAGAGTTGAGCAGTATGATGACGTTGGTTTTTTTGGGGGACAAAACTGACTGGCTAATTATCCGCTCAAGGTGGCAGTAATGCAATTCCCTTTGAATATGCAACACATCCTCTGGTGAAGGAGAAAATAAAAGTAATTATTTTTGGCGGATTTAGACTTTAGAGGCAATGGAGTATGGGCGAGACGTGCTCCTGGTTATCCTTATGTAAGCTGTAAGTGATGAGGTTTGGGTATTAAGGACTGAAAAAGTAAACATGTACTGCAATTAGTCTAAGTAACCAAGAACTGAATTATCTTAAAATCCATCAGTACCCAATAAATGCTAGCCCTTTTTTTAGGCAATTATAAAATGAGACGAGCCTTTTTCAGTGGAACTTAGCATTCCCTGTGAGAATGAATAAGTTAGTTACTCTTTCTTTGGTATGTATTGTTACCTGTTAATGGCATAATTATATGAGAAGGTCGAACGTTGAAATGATCTGATTTGCTGCAAAATTTTTGTTTCCTCACAATTCTGGAATGCCACTCAACATTTGAATCTGCATCTTGCAGTAATACAGTGAGGGTTTTTTTTACTCGTTCTTTATCTAGTATTTGATTGGAAAATGAATGCACTGTAGTTTGGATTGAAAGAATCTGTTATTTCAGTCGTGTTCAGAAATATTTTCCAATTGTATTCCATTATTTTGCATGGCACATAGTATCCATTTATATTTAAGTACAGTAATTATAAATGTAAATTTCTATTTAACAAAGTAGGCCTGCAGTCCGAGTGGCTGTTTAAACTGATCCTTTTTAATTCACATTTGATTTGAGTTGAAATCAAGTTGTTGTTCAGTACCTGGGTAATAGTTGTGTGTCTGGCATAAACCACGGTGTTGGCAACGCACAAAAATGTGGATGTGTTCTGACCTAATTGGGGATTATGCAATAGAGCGCTTCGGGGGGAAAGGTAGTTATTTTTACGGAAAGATGGCACCGTGTCTGCCAACACTAGTGATGTTTGGCATTATAGTCTTTTAATGTCTTATGGCTATATAAAAAGAAACTGCATCAGTCTTTGTCACAGGGGTGTGGGGAAAAATTGCCCTCGTGTTAATTCTATGAGATTAAATCAGTAATGCCCAGTAATTATTAGCTGTAATTTCTACATGGGTAGGAGGCCAAGTTGAAAGTCAAACATGGACCGGTTGTTTTGTTTACAATGTGGGGGATGGTGATCTGTTGTGTAATATTGTTAGCAGCTGTGGGGCATGGTGAAGATGAGCGATGCTCGTTATCCGTGTATTTAAATATCTAGTTACAGGCGCGAAGCCCATAAGAGAGTAATCTGACTGCTGCAATCAGGTGTCCCGCAAATGGGGACTGAACGTGTTCTGAGCCCTTTTCCCATGAAAACAGGTGTCAGATCAGATGAATAATTGAGGTGCTGCCTCGCACTACTGTGATGCAATTCATCTCTGCTGGGAACAGTTTGGGATGTATTACTTCTGTGGGAGGAAACACAAAGCAAAGGAATTTTAAAAAGAGAGATGCACATTGCCTATGACTGACAAGGCGCATTCCCATTCATACTGATAATTTAATGACATTATGCCAGCCTGCTGGGTTGCGTTTGTTTATCCTCTCTACACGTGCTGAATGCATCCCGTCTACTGAAGCTGGAAGACAAAACATCTTGTGGAGATCCATGTGAAATCGCGATCAATTGCATTATTCATGACAGTAGTTGAAAAGCTCTTGCTCACGTGAAGCAGCCAAACTGAGGGCGACTCTGAGGATAGATTGAAGAATAATTAGCTCTCTGGTTTGCAGGTGTGCCATAAACTTGTATAGTTTTTGTATGTTCAAACAGTGTGATTATCGCCCAGAAAACCAGGAGGGACACATTTGCTGTGAATCGTAGTTGAACAACATAAACCACTTTGATATTAAATTGTTCAGGGGGAGTTTCCCCCACCTTCGCAGCTGGATAGGAGCCAAGATGCGCCGTACGATTTTTAATCATTAAAGAAGTCTTTCTGTAAAAGGACCACAACTGTTTACACACATTTTCATGAGTATTTGCTACAGAGTGTATATAATTTTAACCTTATGGTTTCTGATTTTTTTTTTTTGGTCTTTGATCGACAGATGAAGGGAAGAATAGCCAACTCAACAGAATTCTGTACTGTTTTCTTCCTGCTTTCCTTCAATAAGAGCTTGGCATAAATTCATTGGGGGGCCACAGCAGAGAGATATGTGAGATATTGACCCCAGACATAGCGTATGGGGATTCAACTAATGGCTATATAGATGCTGACCCACTAAGATGGGAGTCCATCCGTCCTTGGAGATGCTGTCAGGTGTGCGGTGGGAACATGGAAATTTTACTTACACAAAAATGTTCTGAGGGCAGAACGAAAAATGTTTCAGAGAGAGAGCCAATAGTTTCTTTGTCCCACCTCCTCTATAATCTGGTTCTCTCTCTGAACCAATCATTTTCCGTTCTTTCCTAAGAATATTTTTGTGACTCCCACGAGTGTACCACTCCCGTTCTCCTAATAACCCCTCACTTTAGCATCTGCCGGGAAAAAAAAAACTTGATTATGTTTATGTCAGGTGTGTAATTATACGCTGTCAGGCGAGTTGTCTCCCCCCTGCTTTTTCATTTTTATTTTTTTGCGTTTGGTACACTCAGAACTTGCGCTGGTCCCTGTTGCCCTCTTACCACTCATGGTTGACGCTGCTCGGCTTGCCCTGTGGAGGGTGGGGAGGAAATATTTGGGGAAGGATGAATTAGACCTTGTTTAATTCACATTAACTCGGGAGTAAAACTGGGGTCTCCCTAGTGCTGGATGAGTACACAAGAAAAAAAAAGGAGGTACTATCTCATTCGCGTTTCCACAGACAGCAGAGCACAGCAAAGCTGCTCTTATGGTTTATTTATTTTTTTATTCTCTGGATGCGTCCCTCGAGTTTTTTTTCTCTGCATTTTCATATAATCATCAAGGACGCCTTGAATTAATTTCAGCCGTTTCTGCTGGGCCCTGCAGCACGCATAGTCAGTAATCAGGGAAGTGACGGGGGTAAAGTGCGCCCGGCGATTTCGCAGTTATGAAATATAGATTTTGATGGACGTCTGACCCGCCAGGTGATTAAGAGATTTCTGCCTTGAATAAAGCAGGACGCAGAATCGCTGTCTAGTTCTGCAGCTATCTTTAAAAAAGGTGTGAAGGGGAAAAAGCAGGTATATATTATAGAATGGCCTCGCTTTTAACAGATACACAGTATACTCGTGTGTATTACTGTAAGTACTATCTGTCATTTGATGCAAAAATAGTCTTTTTTTATTAAAGTATTATATAGTATCTTTAAATGTGGTTGATAATCCGGCGATTTTATGTGGTATAGTAAATGGTGGTTATTATTAAAAGACAATGAGGAGTGTAGGGGAGTTAAGTTTCACTATGCTGTGTCAGTAGTAGCCTGTTGTCTAGTGCTTCATGTGTGACTCTGTCCCCCGGTATGTTATACCAGAAGACTTTTTGAGATTGTGATCTATTTTTTTTTTCTTTCTTGTGGTGACTTCTTAGTGAAAGTGCATATTCACAGAATTATGAGCATAGCTGCTACTGAAAAATCTGGTCAGAAATGCAGCTTAATTTTCGGCATGCCTGCACCTTTTATTTTCCAAAGAAATATGTCAGACATTTGAAGTGTTTTTAAGTATTTTAAGGTGGGTTTTAAGTAGTAGGGGTTGCACCTCTTTAGGAACAGTACCCAGGAGTGCCACTAGAAAGTTTGCCCCCCCCGAAAGCATATTACATTGGGCCCCCAACCCAAACCAATCCAATTATATTCAAATTTTTCTGTAGGGCCCCTGTCACACCCCCCACCACCCCCAATCAGATCAGACAAGCTGGGTCATTGTGATGCATGAGGTCACCAGCCTAATCATCCTTAGTCCAGCACAGCTCGTGTCAAAGCTAAGTACAGTGTGGTTCATCATCTCATACTCCCAGCTGACAGTGTGTGGATGTTGAAAAATGTTGCGGTAGTATTCCGCATGTAAAATATGTTATTTAAATCTAACCTCAGGTGTAAAACCTCATGCAATAGATTGTGTCATTATTTAACAAAAATGAAGCCGAAATGAAGAAGCCATGTGTGGAAAACTAAGTACTAAGTAATTAAATAGCTTGCAGAGGCAGCGTTAGCAGCAATAACTTGAAGTAATAACCTGCTAAGGATCAGGTGAATTTTTTATGTCCTGATACGTAAACCTTTGAATTCAAAGAGGGTGTACTTTCTTTTTCACATGATTGTATATCTAAAATACTGTGAGCAAAGAAAACAGATAAACGCACTGCAGCATTGCTCGAAAGAGACTCTTGCTTTGTATGAGCCAGTTAGCTGTTTCAAATGCTGGGGCTTCCTGGAGAACACATGCTTCTGAAAAGGTTTTTTGAGAGAGTCTGTGAGTTAATGAGCTCCTTCCCTGGAACAAGGATGGAATCTGCAGTTGTGATTCTCATAACAGTTAGTGAAATAAGTCTGACGTTTAGTAGTCTGTCCAACAGAATCTTAATCGTGCAAAAAAAAGAAGTTTCAGACTGGGCTTTGGAACACAGAACATACTGCCGTTCCAAGATGCTGACGAACAAGCTGGAGTCCTCTGATCCCTCAGAACAGCGATTTTAGAATCAGAAGAGAATCAGAATCAGAAGATTTTAATTCAGAAGAGAAATTATCTCTCTCTATCAGTCATAAAGTTCCACAGTTTTTTTCTTGATCCCTGTATGACCTGAGTGACAATTTCCTCGATGCCACAGTCAAACTACACGCTAAACCCTTCACATGAAGGCTCGCCTGAGTCTCCTTCATACTGCTGTTCTGTCACATTCCTTTAGGAGAAACATGGGTTGAGGACCCATGAATGGACTGTAATCCAGCTTTAAAAAAGAAATGGAGTTCAGATGGTTTCATAAAGCTATGGTTTTGTATTACCAGTTCATTTAAATATCGGTGAAATATATTATCGTCTTGAGGGATTGTCGGCATTTTATGAAGAAGTATTATCTCCCTGCTCGTGGGATTATTTCATAGGATGACAATGTCCCAGTGGACTGAAGAGCTGAAGGGTGAGGAACTCCTGGTTTTTGCACCCCCCCCCCCCCCAAGACCCACATTGCTCTTTTGCACATCTGTGGGCTTGTCCCAGAACTGCCCGTGAATTTTTCAAGAGCGAGTTACCAGGTTTCTACAGAATGGTCCCAGAATCCTGATGACATATATATCCCTGCTATCATTGCAAATGTGGCATTTTGTGTTGATGTTAATGGTTCACAGTATATGTAACAGTCTGACATATGTAAAATATCTATCTAGCTATAGTAAATGTGGGTATGGTGACAAGTAAAACCGACAGAGAAACAGCTGACGTGCTCTGACCTACAGTAAACAAATGCTAAACAAACTGGTACAGAACATTCTGGAAAACTTTAACCACGCGACAGACTTTTTCATGCAAGTAATGCAGGTTTTTTTTCTGACTGCAATGCCACAAGGAATAATTGTGGGAGACCTTTCCCCTTTTTAATTAGCTATAAAAATGAAAAATATAGTCTTGACCACAGAGAGAAGCCAAGGGTCTTTACTTCTTAACTGACGATTAACTGAATGTTTAACGGTAAAAGGGTAGGAAAAAATCAGCTGTGAATTTCCTGTTCAGAGCTTAGCTCAGGCCAACGATTATTCTTGCGTTTTGTTTAAATGTAGTCGTGTTTGGGTTCATATGCGTTGGTGAATAAGATAATGCAGGATTATGGGGTTTATGTATGCAGGGCCTCTGGCTGGTTTTAAAAATGTGAGTGGGAATGAAAACGAGCTGCAACCCAGAGAGGCATAGATACAGGTACACAGGAGGTAGAGGTGTATTATTAACCCGGGGATTGGATTAACCCTGATATCGGTTTCACCTCTGGTATTTAGCTTATTGTATTCAGATTATCGGCCAGCAAATCTGTATTGCTCACCTTGAACGCACGCTTAATCCAGTTCCCAGAAATGCAATTATCAGTCCAGTATTATATTTATTTTTCATCCCTCAGCCGTACTGTTATTTTTTTTACCCTCAAGGCTTGGGAATGTTTATAAGCTAAACAGGAGCACTGACAGCCACAGAGTGAGATGGCTGTGCCGTTCCAAGGAGTGCTATGTAAGGTCGTTCCTACTGTCAGCCATTAGACACTACAGCGAATCTACCACTTGGCAGGGGGCTGACCAACTGCCTGAATGGACCAGAACCGCTGAGGCACATTCACAGGACGCTCATTGGTAGACTGTACAGCCCCCTGTGCAATATTATTCATTTCCAAGCCATAACTGTGGGATTCCGTGCAATGCTGAAATTCTGTGTGCCATACCTGTTACATATATATGTATATATATATAATAAAATTTATGTGTGTGTACACACCTGTTTCATCTATAATATTTAAATCAGTGTTTCCCAATCTGGTCCTCGGGGCACCACAGATGGTCCATGTTTTTGCTCCCTCCCAGCTCCTATTGAGGGAGCAAAAATGTGGACCGTCTGTTGGTCCCTGAGGACCAGATTGGGAAATCAACAGAGGAGACAGTTTGATATGGGGGGGCAGCACAACTTAATTTAAATACAAAAGTCAATTTATTAGGAGGATGAATGAATCCGGGGAAGGATAAAAAAACTATATATATATATATATAGATATATATATAGATATGTCTAGATATGTGTGATGCGCTAATGTAAACCTGCAGTTTCCTTCAGGGTTAATAAAGTGTTTGTATAAATGTATACGGAATAAATGTGACTGAACCGGTAAATAAGACATGTAAGTGGTGTTCAGATGCCGACACAGAACATCTTAAATAGTGTGATGAAGTGTGTGGGTGAAGAGGAGACTGCGTGTCCTTGAGTGGAGGCAGCGCTAAGCGACACTCAGGCCAAGTCACAAATGGACAGGCGGAATATTCGAGTGCTTCGCTATACGGCCGGGCCCAGCGTGCTGACTGCATAGAACAGCCCAGCCCGCGTGAGAGATGGGTAGTGTCAGGCCTGTCACATGCACCAAAGATTTCAATTTGAATATTTCAATTTTAAATATGTGAGGTAGTATTATTCAGTTCATTTTCGCATATAAATATATAATATGCACACAGCCTAAACTGTTGTAGGTATATGTGTGTGTGTGGCAAGATACTGGGACTGCGCCCACATTAGACTAATAGTTTGGCAGAGCCTGGTTTTGCTCGTATGAGGGCGGAAATTCGGTCAGATTTTCCAAACGTTAGATCAGTTCTCACACCAGATCCCACGGTAACGCAGTAATAATGGGACGCGATACAGAAATAGACGGCGGCAGACTCAGCAGAAGCTTTTTCAAAGCCCGGCATTGAAATTCGTTGCTGAATATTGTCGCTGGTGTGCACATTTAGGCGCGATCTACATCAGAATGTGGCGGCTTTAGGCGCGCGCGTAACTCCGGACGGTGCCGAGGGCGCGCGCGGCGTTAACATTCAGTACGGACGACCATGTTCAGTACCTCAGATGACAGTCCAAAGAAACGCTCCAGTTAATAATGCCTTCCTACTTCACCAGCGGCATGTGCAAATACTCCAGTTTCGTTTAGAACGATTTCAGACGAGAAGGCGCTAACTGCTGCGGGCGCGCGCCGGAGTCCGCTTCCCGCGCTTTTTGCGCGTATTTAGAGGGAGGATAATTAGCCCGGGGACTTCTGTGGAGATTACAGGGCGACCAGGCGTCTTGCTTGTTTAAGGTTTTAACTGGTGACTTTTATTGTCTTTGCAGTGGTAGACGCACATAGGGCGAGCTGTGATGTGGCGAGCCCACAAAAAAGTATTTTTATTCATGTGGCTCCAGCAGTGGGTTTATTGTTTAGCCGGTGGCTCTGCATGACAAGAGCATTAGGCTTCGTATCGGAGGCATTACGCGTAATCCACTGGGACACCAATTTCTCCCTGTCTCATTCCTGAGATGGAATTATGGCTGAAACCCATTTTCGACCGCAACGCGTAACAGAAGGCATAAAATATAAATAATGATTTTATGATTTGTACTATAACCCTGCAGCTCATTTTCAATTTCGGTTAATGTTAAGCGCTGGCTTTGCTTTGAGAGACGTAAAATTGTAATCGTGTGGTTCATACTGTAACATTTTATAGATGCATATTAATTTCATATATTAGTGAAATGCACTTAATATGTAGTGCCATCCATCATATATGAATAATCCAGTTAGGGTTACAGTGAGCCAGACTCTATCCTGGGATGTGTAAGGCATGAGACATGTAGATGGATATGCTCCTGAAGATAATGCATGCGGTAGTTCAGCTTTGATGATGTCTTTGGAAACTTTCACAAACATGAGGGGAATACACAAATTCTGTAAGTCAGTGATAGGTTATATCCTCACAAGTTTGTTGCTTACATGCTACCCACAGAGCTCCTCTGTCACCCTAATAATTGCATATACATTTATTTTGTTAAAGGCCACAAACCCTAAAGCATGAGATTGTGGTACCCAAACACCAGTTTAGGGTTTGTACGAGTGCTTGAAGTGCTCAGATTTGGGGTTTAGAGATTCAAGCACTGGAATACCTGGAAAAACAGCAAATTTTTTTATATATTGCTTGAAAAAAATGCTTGAAAATGAACATTACTGCTCTCTTGGGCAAAAATAGCCACTCAGATGTCAAGAGCTAACCTGATTTCTGTGTAAAAGTGCGTGCTAGCACTGTTCATTCTCAGGCGAGTTGCATTTAACAAATACAGTATGGCCAGCTAAATTATCTCCCTAGCAAAATTTTAGCAAAATTGTGATACAGTGTGACCGTAGGCTACTTATTCTGTTGTGCTGTGCCTGTGGTGTGTGTGTGTGTATGCGTGCACAAAAGCTTGGTAAGGACCACTTCAGTTTGGAGAAAAGGCAAATTGAGTGATTCATGCAAATCAATTTGACTTTTATTCTGTCGGATGAGCAGCACCTACCAATCAGGTGTTAAAACTGGCCTTGGTCACGGTGATTTTGTCCTGTTTGTTTCCCTACCCGCTCTGCGTACTCTCACACAGCATTCCAGTCCTAATGAGTCAAACATCACACACGATAATAAGCATGCTTAGGGTCTTCCTGATCTTGCGCTGGGAACATTTCCAACAGAGACTGCCGATTGGTAGGGAAAGGGATGCAAGGTCATAGTCATAGCCATAACGTCTAGTAGCAGAAAGCTGAGGTAGTGAATCTTCACAGACATAGCCTTTTTTGCTGTAATGTCTCCAGAAGCAGCACATTAAATTATTCAAGAACTTGTAAAGAACACTATCCAAGCCAAGGTTCCAAATGTGCAAAAGTGGTTCACATCGCAATGTAGAAAGGAAGTAACCACACAAATGCATGTCTGTATATGTTCAAGGACAAACCTGGCTTCCAGAACAATAATCTTTAAGACCCAAAAGATGGACTTATTTATAATAACACAGGTCCAACCATTCAGACCATACTAGCAGCACTATGCCAGGGGTGCTGCTAGAGATTTTGGACTCCATAAAGTATATTGGTCCCCCAACCCAAACCAATCCAGGTATGCTTCAAATTAGTTAAGGTTCTAACTTCTCCCCCTTTTCAGTGACCTTGCTCTATACCAAAATGCTTGAAAAGGGGGGGGGAGATTGGCCTAGGTCTGGCCTAGCCTAGATCTAACCCTTGGAAATATTTAGTGAAATAGTCAGAAATTGTTAGTTTTACGCCAATAAATCCACAATTGTCTCTAAACTAGAATAGCTCTGCTTGGGGGGAGAGGGGCAAAACTCATCCACAGTGCAGCGAGAGACTGGTCAGTAGCTACAGGAAGAGTTTTGCTTTGAATTTGTGCTGCAGAAAGTGCCATAACCAATTATTGACCGTAGGGGGGGCAATTACATTTTCACACTGGGCAATGGGGGTGTTGCATATCTTATGCGATTTATTTCCTGAAGCATGAAAATTTTGTTGTTCACCAAGGTTCCTGTTAAGTCTGTTCATATATTCATCTTTTTTGCTGAAGTTCTGGTAGCATTTGACGACGGTTATGTAGATGTATTGAGAATCAATGAGGAGCAGGGCTTTTTCCACAGCAGTGTAAATCAGCTGTGTTTGTAGCGCGTGGTGGTTCCTTTATATGCTGAAATAACAGCCATTGGCCAAGTTGTGTGTGGGGGTGGCGGTAGCTATCGGGAGCACAGGTTAACACATCTATTTAGATTCTCCCTGCTCCTGGTAAAGATGCAAACTTATTGGCTGTCTACTATCATTAGACAAAATGCGTCGAAAAATATCCCATGGAATGCAGTTTAATGCGGGGTCACTAGGACTCATGTTTTTGTATTACTTTATTTTTATTTTTAGTTCACAAGAGGGTAGCTCTGCCGGATTCAGCTGCTGGCAACCTGCCTTCACCGTCTGACGAAGCTCCGTTTCCACATCTCGAGCGGCCCCTTCCCGCCCTCTTTGTTTCCCCAACTTGGCATTTTTCATCATCTCTAATTACGGGCCGCTTACTTCCACCGCGAGTGCTGTATCCGATGACAGCTGTGCCCGTTAGTCCAGGTCCGGAATCCTCAGCACACCCGCCAGCCAGGCGATAGCTAGTTTTTATTAATATTCATACGGGCTGTTCAGGAATTCCCTCCGGGGTACAGTTGTCGCGCCCATCTCCCGTAGTGCCGACATGGCTACGAGAACCTCTGCAGTCATTTGAAACATCTGTACTTTTATATATGGTGTGTTTTCCACATTTTACCATCCCTTTCGGTTTCACCTCCCTTGTTTCCGCATTGAGTATTTTCCTACCTAGTTGGCGCATATTTCCATAAATGAGACGTACTTTTGAGGAATGACCGCTATTTGCATGTGTATGTCAGAAAGTCAATGTTGGTCTCCCTTTCCAAGGCTTTGGCCTCACGCTGAATTTTTAAAAAGTTGAGAGTAAAGCATTGCAGAGAATCACAGGTGACACTGTGGTGACCTGCAAGTTTCTAGTCTTTCGCAAGGTAGAAGAACTCAGATCCGATTAGCTGTTCATGTCCATTAATATGCAGTGATGCACGTGAACCCCTATCGTGTCTATGGTTATATTTAGGTTGTTTACACTTAGAGACGTCAGGTGTGCGCATATGAACAGCGATGCGTGACATGGGTCAGTGTGTGTCATACACTGTCTGTGAACGCACTGAGCTACTGGGGGTCAGCAATGGATCTGCATGCAAATGCAAATTCCACACAGATAAAGTTCAACATGCATGTGGTGAAAATGACAGTTTAATCAGATTAGTATTCATGTTCTTATTTTCTGTTTACACTTGAAGGAAACGCGGGTCTGCTATCTGATGTGGGAAAATTCAGAACTGTTTCTTGGATCTCAGGATTGTTTACTGGTTAAGTTTCTCACAGCGAACAATGTAAATGCCTGTGATTTTTCTGCTGGCCTCCCTTTACTTCGTGTATAAAAGCAAAATTATATAAAAAAATACAGCCGGAATTTTGATCTGCCTCCTCATTCCTGTTCTTTCTTTCACAGACCTGTTTCCTTCTCGCTTTCATCCTCTTTTTCTTTTCTCATTGTCTTCTTTTCTCTTTCTGTCTCTTCTACTTTTTCTTTCTTTCCTTCTTTCTCTCTCTCTTTCTCTCACACTTTTCTTCTCCCCTCTCCCTCCCTCTCTTTCCCTGTATCTTTCTGTATTCCCCATGGCTCTGGCGTAAGAACTTCCTACTGTTCTGTGCAACACGCATCACAGTAAAAAAACAAATCTTCCGTCGGAACGTTCCGAGTCGTCGCCATACCGCACAGACTACTCCGCGTGCTTCCAAGTGTCGCTGCTTTGCGTGCTGGGGGCCTGGCCTCCTCTTTCTGCTCTGGGTCTCACATAACCGCGGCAAAGTGCTCCACCCTCGGAGGTGCCGGCGTGTAGAGCAGAAGCCTTATCGGGCTCGGTAATAAGCCCGCTCACTCAGGCGTTACCTCCTGTGAGATAATATCTCAACTCATTACCCAGGTACGGACTCCTTGGAATGATGGACCTTATTTATTTATATACCGTTTTTAAAAGGTCCTTGTTTACTTACTTAAGGAGCATATTCGTTGGCTGGCCCCCGTTCACACGGCTAAGTCAAATTACAAGTGGCTTTCCATAGTTGGACGTGTGTTACCGCCGATCCAGGTAGTAAACACAATGAAGCCGAGGCGGACAGGTGAAGAGAGGACTCCTTAAATGGATTCATAGCCCTTCCTGTCAGCACATGATTTATATTAAATAGTTTTTTTAAGCTAGCAGTCCATCTACCCTCCGTCCAACTGCTTATCAGTGAGCCTGGAGTCTATCCCAGGAAGTGTACGGCTGGGATCATTCTGGACGGGAATCCAGGCTATCCCAAGACACACTTCGTCTCCGGAAAGGTCTAAATAGCCACATCACAGCAGCCAGCCTCTATCTTTCCTGTGCCCGGCAGATAAATTCTTCATTTGTCACGGACTTGGACGGCACAGCGCCCCCCAGTGACGCGGCATTGTTGAGACGTGTCGCGTAGCCGCCCGCGGTTTCCAGGCTTGGCCTTGGCGCTCCATTTGTATGGTTTCTGCCATGTTTGTTTCTGAGATAGCTGGACCTGCGACAAGTGCTTCCTGGTTCTGATTCGACATGATGCCACTGGCCGGTGCATGTGGTCGGGCTTCAGGGGAGGCGTCAGGTTGGGCTTTTCCCAACAAAAGGCCATTAGGGAGCATCTAGGAGAGCATGGTTATTTCTATGCAGGTAAGTTTTTTTTTTTTATTGTTATGCATTCTGTATTGTGTGTGTGTGTGTGTGTGTGTTTGGTTTTGATTGCAGTCACAGATTTTTAATAATAAAATTGTGGTTTTATTGGGTACTTTTTTATTGTGACGGTTTGCTTTACAATCATATTAAACTTTCTGTTATAGTAGTAATAATAATAATAAAAAGAAATGGATTTTAGCATGGTCATTGACCTTACACCCCGTATATGTGTGTGTACAGGTTTTGCTATACTCGTAGGGGCCAAAGGACCTCACGAGTATAGCAAATCCTCAAAAAAACCTGACTAGTGAGGTCATTTTTTTTGTTCCGCACTACTTTATTTTATAAAAATCTGTGAATGCAATAAAAAAAACGAACAAAGCCAAAAGTCTTGTATTTCGTTTGGTTACTTATGGTTAAGGTTAGGGCTGGGTAGGGATTTGGATTAGGGTTTTTCCCATAGAAATTCAAATGTCTGTGTCTGTGTTCATGTGCCACTGATGCATAATACATGTCGCGCAAATGAGTCTTTCTGAATCTAACCAACCACTGCCTTTGGTACATTTGCCCTCTGACACCCTTTTCCCTTAACTTGTAACATGCAAGGTTATTGGCTAGTTATGCATTTGGGTCAGTTGTGTTTGTGGGTCTTCTTTCACCTCCCCTCCCCCCCAACCTGCAGCACGGTCACATCTCAGCCGGCGATCCCATCAAGGTGCAGCTCCGCAGTGGAGCCCTCTGTGTCACCACACCTGAGGGCCCCTGCGAGGTGTGACCTCGTGCGAGTCCTTCCATGATAACGACCACCCACAGAGGCTGCCAATCACGCATCACCCACCCCTCCACACACACATGCACAGCACTGAAATCTGCAAAACATAATTAGGGAAAAGCGCTTACATCTCTGATACTGTCATAAATGAGATACGAAACTGTAGTGCTCGTCCCAATTAACATGAATTTGGGCTTGTTTATTGTAACGATGCACACTTTAAAGTTTTTTCACTGTCCTGTATGAAAACAGTGGTACCTTATACACCTGGACATGTCCTAATCCACCTGGACAGGCTGTTTCAGTATCTGATAGCTATTCTGGCCGTACCGTGTTCCGAACACGTTCCTTTTTCAGTTAATGAGTCCCCTGGCTTGCACTATGTAAAAGTTGTTGTTTTTATTTTTTTTGGCACTTACTTCCACAGCACAAATGAGTGGCTCCCATTCTTATGATCATTCATACATTTTTAATTGTGGTTGGCTACATATTCTTGTAAATAATAGAAAATTTGTGAAATAAAACTGTCTTCCTAAAGGCCTGTTTTCTGTTCCAAATGCTCGAATTGTTAAATTCTCTGTATACAGTACGTTATATATATTTTAACATTTTTAACCTTGAGTCTTTGTTCTGGGCCTGCTTCCCCATGGGCGTGCTGGGCTGATACCTGGGCGGACACGCCAGTCATCCTGCTCCCTGTAGGGGTGCTAACACGCAGTCTTCCTGGGGTAATTGTGTGATTCTTAGTATATTGATGAGCGACACGTGACTGACAGCACAGGAAGACGTGTTATATATAAAACATGTTTTTCCCCTCAAAATCCGAAAATACAAAATAAATAAATAAATATTATGGTTAATTATTTATAAAACTACACTAAAGGTATGTATTTTATCTCTTGATGCGAAACCTTCCAGGGAGGGGAGGTGTGTGATATATATCGCCTGTGGAAAGGCTCTTGATGGAGTATCAATATAAAGCACTAGGATTTTTATAATCCTTCGATGGACATATTGGATAAGTGTCTCTGGCCATATCTGCCCTTTGACTTCGTATTGAAAACCCTGGAATATGCATTACTTCTTTAAGTACCAGTAAAAAGAAGGCTATCGCTCCCGGGCTGCATCATCGGTGTATCATAAACCATCCTTGAAATTAAACACTGCGACAAAACACTGGTCTGCAGGTACTGTCTTGGTCTATGTTACCAGTACAAATCAGATGGGGAGGACATGGTGTCTGTCCCATCTATTGTTGATGTAGAGGGAATATGAATCTGTTTTTCTGAGCAAGAATCAAAATTCAGGTCATTCAGGGGAATTATCTAATCTGAATTTAAACGAGTTCACTACAGGTGCGTGACTTTTATTTTGCTCGCAGTTTGAGGCCCTGGGAGTGGTGCTGAACTGAGCGGACTACAGAAAGGCCAGCGATTCCTCACACTGTGCTCATGCCACTCCCATAATGCTCTGCTCTCTGGAACATCTGTCTTAATTAAGCCTGTCTGTTTGTATCTTGCGTCTGTTCATTTATCATGTTGCATGAGGCTCAGTGGGTCGCACTGTAGCCTCGCACCTCTAGGGTTAGGGTGTGTCTGGATTTTGCATGTTCCACCAATGTTTCTGCATGTTTCCTTTGCATGACCCCCACAGTTCAAAAAAATATAGTTGGATTCATTGGTGTCTCTAAATTACCAATAATGTGAAATTGTGCATGTTTTCTGATGGACTGGTGTCCCATCCAGGGTATCATCTACCTTGTACCCTTGTAGCTTGCTGCCGTGTCAAAGGGACAAATATCACGTATCATGTGATTTTAAGTAGAATACACAAAATTACTAATTTTCTCTATAACATCCTTGCAAGCCTAGTGTATGATGATGCCCCGCCCCCCAAGGCAGACTCACGACTTCTAAGGCTCTAAGAATGAGATTAAAATATAGCTACAAGTAAAAATGTAGGGTTGATGAGGAGGAGGTGATGAAACTGTGTGTGAAATGCTGAGTGACGTCAAAAACTGAGTGTTGAAAGCGGCTTGGTGCTCAGTTATGTTTTTGGAGCTGGTCACATTTACTGTATGTGATCAACTGATACAAAATGATATTATTAAAAAACAACACCTTAATTCTTGATTCTATACATGAATGGGGGAATAAAATAACAAAAACTGAAATATTTGGAATATTCGCTGTAATTAAATTCCCAAGTGTAGCGGAGGGTCTAGGAATTAGTCTTGGTGCCTAGAAATCGAAATGCCGCTGGTCCTTTTCAGCTTCCTCTTCGTTTCAAGCATAAGGAGATCCGGATTTCAGGAAGGGAAGACAACTATACCATGCACTTTGTGCTTATATAACTCCCTGCATCAATATATAATCTGCAGTGTTGCCATTTTGAATACCTTTGTTGCTTAATATTGGCGTTTCAAATAAATGCAACCTGGAACAGATTCATCAAGTCAATGCATATAATATTATGAGTGACTGTTGTTCTTAAGTCCATCAGAGATTTTGCCTGTTTAAAACCTCTTATGTGCTGATAGTCTTCTACTCAGCTGGACTTGATTTCAGACATGCCAGCCCTGATTTGCACCCGTGTGTCTGCAAATTGCTTTAATTGTGTATCGGTTTAAGACCTCGTGTTTAAGGTCACAGCTATTGTGGACTTATTTTTACGTATTTTTATGAAACAAGGGGATGTTGAATTATTCAGGTTTAAACGGAAACGAATGGCCTTAGTTATTTACGATGATGGATATTGACCTGATTCCCAGGGTGGTGTTTAACTGATACAGTCTCCTCGGTCTGAATAGTGCCACTGTCTCCTGCTCTGACGCAGACGCACTCTCTTATATCAAGCTGTTTGTTTTGCATTTTCGCTTTAGAGATAGGCCTTTGGTCTCTCTCTCTCTCTCTGTCTCTCGTCCGCTTTGAACGTTTTCATTTTTATATGTTTATTACATTTCTGAGAAGGGGGTATTAAAAACCTTTGACTTTCTGCCTAAGTATTCTGCAGGGTCATTGGGGGAAAAGAAATAAAAGGATAAAATTATCTGTACTGCGCTCGTGTGTGTGTGTGTGGGGGGGGGGGGGGTACGCAATGACTGCAGATGTCCCTGAAAGGGCTTGTAGTAATAGACAGTCTGGCCTGCCTCCTCTTGGACAGCTCCACAGAGCAGGAAACTGATGCGAGAGTGCGGTTAAATGCCCGCATTGGCGGTATCTCCGTGTGCACCCCATGCACCCCCCCCCCCATAAATTTTCTCTCTCTGACAGCCGAAGATCTTATTACCAGACGTCACGATCTCATAAAGCAGCCGATTTCGTCGCAGTCATGCTCTCCCGGTTTCCGACTTGGCCGCTTTCGTTGCATCATTTGCATGCTGCCGGGGTTAATGGGAAATTGCGATTTCTGGGATGGGGTTGAAGAAATTCCCCGATTCCTGCCTAATTTGTGTTCAAAATGATCTTTCCTGTTAGGTCTTCGAAATTAAAATCAGCCTAAATGTCAACCATATCTGATTGCCACATCGCTAATGTTCAGGGTGATAATTGCCACCCTCTTGTGACTGCCTGGTCATACTAAGTATGCATTAGACTGTGCTGGAAATTATCAGGGTTCTGGACAGATTTAACAGTGGTGTCCTATAAGCCCGTGTTTTAGATTATCATAAGTGTGTGTCACTTAAGTTGATGATGTTAACATTCATTCATTAGGCTAGCATGCCATGGCACATATCGCTGTTCACTAACACCTCCAGGACTGAGAGTGTACGTTAAGGCTTCTGGTTTGATAGAAAGACCAGTATATGTGAACTGGTGGTTGTGAATTGCTTTCGTTGCATGTCAAAGGTGTGTGTGTGTGTGTTTCCAGCACTTCCCAGGATAAATTCTGGATCACTGTGGTCCTAATTGGACGAGTGGTTACAGAAAACGGATGGATGGACATATTCATTAATCACGGTAGTTGTTCTGGTTATACAGTAGAATAAATATGGATGTTCTGTAACCTATTGCTTGAGATCTCTGCTGGAATCCCAGTAGAAATATGTTAGTCCATTAAGTCTGCTGAAGGGGAGAATAATTATATAAAAATAAACACAGATGTATGCCTGTTATTGCATTGAATATATGTCACCTTGCATGAAAATGGAACTAATTTATTTGTGTGTGGAAATAGCCTGTTGCTATACGGCAGAGTTTTTGAATAGTTAGTATCTAATGAATATTTTCACCCTTTTCTAATGAAATCAGTGTTTCTATTTTTAAATGGCCTCGATTCCCTTTTATTTTTATTCAGTTTAATAAGCTTGTGAAATATGCATTGTATATGAAATACCCACTCAGAAATTATGCACACTCACACATATTATGTATACGTCTCATCCCACTTATTCTATAGGACATGTGTAATTGTAAGTTATCCACTTATGTGATGAAAGAGGAGTGACTGTCTGCAGTGATTAGCGAATCGTCACCAGTTTACTGGCTAATTGAGATACAATGCTGGCTGAGTGGGAAGGGAGAATATAGCCAAGCAGCGGCGTTCGTTGCTAAAAACATATGACAGACGGGTGGTTTACGAGGACGCTGGGGTAGAAGCGATGTACGTTAATTGATTGCGTGTAGCTAGTTAGCAGATTGCATGGGGAATGGAGTAACAAGCATGCAAACCGGGTTCCTATCCCCCAGGCCTGTCTAGCTCCTTTCCCCCCACCCCCCCTGCAACTGCTCATGTCTGTTTCTCTCTGATGCTGGACTCCTTCTACAAGGTTCTAGTGAAGCAGGCAGCCAGAACACAGTGCTTGACAGACATCGGAATTAGAAATGTTTCTTCATTGGCAAGTATTTCTACGTATGAGGAATATACTTTAGGGTGTTATGCAAAACAAGTGAAGACAACATAATAAATTATATACACAAATAAAGTTGTTTGCTTAGTGCAATACAGTGTAGCAGTGTGTTCATTGGACTAGGACAGAGGGTCAGAGTCTGTTGATGAGTCCCTGCTCTGCCAACATGTGATTTTGGTCTTGATAGACCTCAGCTTTTTGCTGGCTGGTGTTTGGGAAAAGTCCATGCCCAGGGTGGGAGGCGTCAGCTGCAGTCTTTGGATGCTTAGTTCATGGCCCTGGAGGTCTGCAAACTGCAGCCAGTCACCTCCTCTGCACTCTGAATTATACACTGCTGTAGGGATGGGTATAATTAATCGATTATCGATTAATTGATTGTTAAGAATTTTGACAATCAAGTAGAATTTCATTGATAACATTCATGTCAACCTTACAATGCAATGAAATGGGTTTCATTACTTGGCAGAAATCAGCCGAGGGCACAAATACGTTAGTTTGGTGTGGGACCATATTGAAGTAAAAAATAATAAGTTCATTGTAAGTATTGCCAAACCGTATATAC
>JAODKM010000046.1:5914741-5929293 GCA_026780845.1 Petrocephalus sullivani | reverse complement strand
CGCGCTGGATCCATTATGGAAATGATGTCAACTGCCATGGCTCGGCTGTCCCCTCTTTCGAAGAATCGCGGCTCCAGCGGGGAACCAAGCAGTAAAAAGGAATGGAAACAAGCTGGTGGGGGGGGGTGGGGGGGGGGGGGTGGTGGTGTGGGGGGGTGGTGGGCGGGGGGGCGGGGTGGTGGGGGGGGGGGTGTATGATTTGCAACCGTTTGGCATAGCCCTACCCTGACCAAACCCCCACCCCTCCCCCCGACTAGCATGGGATGCAGTTAGATTAAAATGCTGCCAGTGTTGGCTTCTCTGGATCCTTGATACAATCACCCTGCAGGGCATAAGCAGGCGAGGAAGATCACCGCAAGCTAAAGGATGATGCAATTCCCTTTGTCATACACGTAATCGCTGGGGCGCACGTTAAACCTATATCATAGGGCGGATTAGAGCCACATGGCCTCCTGCAGAAATGCTACTGTTCATTTAGCAAATAAGAAAAGAACAGAATCTGTTAATTACACGTTAACGATTAAGGACGTGTCCACAGAGATAGCAATTCAGTCATTCAGCATTACCAGCTGCATGCATTTCAACAGGGGATGTGCAGACTTTGTTTGAATGTAAAGATATTAACCGTTTAAACACAAATACACCTCAGAGAGCCTTCAGATACAGCTGTGCATTTCCTGTGAATGCTTGCAGGACTTTCATCGGACATGTTTGCTCCTCGGCGGTCACTTGTGTCAAATGTAATAACTTCCTCTTGTTTGCGATGGGGTGGCTGTTTATTTTATTTTATTTCGCAGTCCTGTGCACGGTGAAAGTGTTTTGTATTGTTCAGGGACCCTGCGGGGGGCACGGGGTTATGTACGAAGCGTAACCTGCTTGCCGACCAGCCATGATTCTTCCTGACAATCTGAGGTCCTCGGGCGCTGGGTGTCTCCACGCCACTCCCGTCTGCTGAGGGGGGCCCGTAGCCGGGCCGTCTAACCGGACCCCTGACATCAGCGTGCCCCGGTGGGAGCCCACAGGATGCTTATGTAAATTAGAGATGGACCAAAAGAAACTATTTTAGATCGGATACACATTAGTGCATAACTTTATTTATTGTGTTGTTTAACGCGAGTAGCGAGTACTTGCATATATGACACTGTACAATCTCAGACAGCCTATCCGGCATTCAAGTAACCAGCACAATTATGTATGTATCAGTATGAAAAAATCATACTTCTTAACACTATTCTATTAAACATTTATGCTAAACTAAGAAAAATAGTGAAGGAAAGCATTGCACAATTGACATATGTCAGTTCCAGCGCATCCCTGCTGGGCAACACAAATTACTAATCGCTCTGCTTGTCCCAGCATCAATTACCCTGCCACTGTCTCGAATATCCAATATTGCACCTTGTTAAAATAACAGCACAGTAATCATTTGTGTGTATGGGCCATGCATATATTACATTGTGGGGACTAAATGTGCACTGTTTAGTGTAAATGTCCCTCACAATGTGATTAAAAAGATGTTTTGTGGGGACCACACATTTTTTTCAGTCCCCACAAAGGGAAACTCAGTTTTATAAAAATCTATTACTGTAGTCAAGAAAAGTAAAAATCCCAAAAGTCTTGTATTTTGTTAGGTTACCTTTGATTAAGGTTAGGGTTGGGTAGGGCTTAAAGGTGTCATAGTTGGGATTAGAGTTTTTTCCCATAGACATGAATGGACAGTCCCCACAAAGTGTGTCTGTGTGTGCATGAAAGGATTGAAATGTATTAAATATGTTGCAATTCAATGTTTTTCATCAGTAACATTCAACTATCTGCCAGTGCTTTAGTCCTGACATTGCTGCATATGGGAACTTTTACGGTCTTTGAATCACCTCAGAACCTTGTTGACGTTGTAGTGTGTCTTCTGGCGGCATATTTTCCCCTTTGTGCTAAAGACAATGACCTTGTTTGCAGGCGGGCTTGTCATGTGGCAACGAAAGAGGCCCTGAATGCTACGGGCATAGAGTGTGTATTCTGCTAATGGGTCACACACACACACACACGCACGGTTCAGTTGGCATGAGCTTCTGCTCATAGCCGAAAGAGAATCCAGCTGACAGGCGAGCATGTAAAACAACCTGCAAAACGAGGCATGTTGAATACCTTTGTAGTTCCCATTTTTATGTATATTAGTTACTAGGGCCAATCCTGAGTTCCGATTTTCTCCGCTGTATAGCAGAAATAATTACTGCTATGATTCGCTGCCCTCACAAGGTTAAGACATAAAAACTGACACGCATCCTTAAAGATCTTAAATACTGGGTGCACACGCGTGCACTCGTATAGACAAATAAAGACGGTGAACCTTGAAACCAAACGTTTTCAGAGACTTCCATTGCTCAGTGTGTCATTTTAATGAGTTTGTTATGTCTGTGCGCTGATGCTGTTGGTGAAAGTTAACAGTATTAGCTGGCGTCCTCATATCCTGGAAACATTTTGTCCATGCTGGTCAGTATGTTCTACACAGTGCTGTTTTAAGTAATACAGCACCCTTTCTGTGATTTTGCTTACCCAGACTGAAGACTAAGAGTTAATTTGCAGTAATTGATGGGAGCTTTCTGCTTATGTCAACAAATCTCCCACTTCTTAAATCAATTAAGCGCAGGAATGGTGTCGTTGAAAACGTGCAAAGGAGGCTTGACCTCGTGTTTATTGTGCTGTGTCTCTCAGTGCAGTTTGGCTCGGGTTTATAAGCCGGAGACTCGGGTGAGAGCCGCTCTAGATGCACAAACAAACCGACAAACAAAGATATTAGCATCAGCATATCAGCAGAGACTCTGCTCTATTCATTAGCATGAAAGAAGACTTTAATTATTTTGCGCACCCTGTGCAATTAATAGAAGAGAGCGGCATTCTTATGCCAGGGCTAATCGGGATGAGTCTGGATTTATTTTTTCATTAGTCATACAAAGATTGCAAGCCGAGCCTGGACAATAAAGTTTTTGCATGTTTTATTTTCCTTTTATACATTTCATTTTAAGTGTTTTTTTTTTCCAGTAATGAATAATGGGCGGCCATTACTCAGTGGGTAGCTCTGTACCCTCTCACCTACAGGGTCAGAGTCTCTGGAGCAATCGGAGGCCTGAAGGCGAAATCACTCGTCTGACCCTTGGATTTGAAGCAGTGACCTTTCGATCGCTGGGGCAGGATCCAAACCCACTGAGCCACACACCAACCACACAGAGCTGCCCACCCCATTCAGAAAGATCCACTATATGATGTCACTAATAAATGGATAACTGTGAGAACAAATTCATGCATGTATGCGTCTTCTGTAACCACTTATCCGACGCAGGGTTATGGGGAGTCCAGAGCACATGGGAATAACCCAGGATGGGGTGCCAACCCATTGCAGGGCATGCTCGACACCATTCACATTCACACACAGTTTGGTAACTTCGATTAATCTCTGCATGTTTTTGGACTTTGGGGGGAATGGGTGGGCACCAGAGTGCCCAGAGGACACCCCACATGCAACATGCAACATGCAAACTCCACACACATGGAACCCTGGCCCCAGAGATGTGAGGCAACAGTGCTAACCACTGCACCACCGTACCACCCCCTCAACTGCATCAAAATGTTTCATATCTTTGAAAATGCATATTTTGTTTCATGCCACTACCATGGTAAATTATTGTCTTGTCTTGTATACTATGGTATAGAATTAGGAAAAAAACACTGGGTTGTTTTATGGTACAGTAAGGAATGTTTCTCTTTCTTAAATCTTTACAGCAGTACCAAAGTGCAGTTTTTACATGCTCATAACATTTTGCTTGAGTTGTCATTGTTATAAAATAAAAACATATTTTAAGAAAGCAATTTGAGTTAAAAGGCAATACAATTAACAAAAAATGATTAATATTATAGAAACATAATTTCAAGTTGTAAATGCTTCTAATGCCTAGCTCTAGAAAAATAATTTACTACAAATAAAACTGCCTTGAAGAATACGGAGAAATCAGTGTGTCAGTGAGATTCTTTGGTCAGATTTGGGGCTTCAATTGAAATTTCTGTCATGTCCAACACATCTAGATTTCAAAGTGAGGAATAAAACCATTTGCGGGCATGATCACAGAGTGAAAGAGGACTGGAAAATGTCAAAGCTCGTGAATGTTGACTCGGTCATACAGAGGTTTGTTGTAGTGGCCAGATATCGTCTTCGTGAGACTGTCCCTCCCAAACTAAGCAGCAAGGGGACTTCTTAAAGAGGAGAAGCCATTAGTGAAATGGAGCTTCTCTGGGCTTGTCGTTTCCGTAACATGCGCCCAAGTGATCCTGCAGCAATGTGGTGAAGCCCGTTATGGTCGGGCGAGATATAATTGGAGCTAAATTCAGTGTACATGTCAGGCACCATGTTTGGCAGACTCAATGCTGTGCATCACCAAGTCGTCACCATGTCTACTGTCAGCCATGGTGGTTTGGGTGGCAAGCTGTGGGGGTAATTCTGTTCCGCAGGAACTGGGAAGCTTGTTAGGACTCAGGGAAAGATGGACAGAACAAAGTGTAGGCGAGGACTAGAGTCTGCCATTTACTATTTTTTTGTTTTTTTAGCAAAACAATGACTGAAAGCAAGAGGCCAAAGGTATGTCTGGTGTGGGCGAGAATAAAAATAAGCCATGGGAATTTGTGCAAAATCGACACACAAGTTTAGGGTAGACATTTATCCAAATGACACAAGTGCTTCATTCAACTGTTGCATTTATGGGGAAAAAAATTTACAAATTTTTTTTTTACATTCCTCACATTTACTGCAGCTGGGGTTACGCTTACAAAAAGCACAATATTCTCTTTGAATTTTCCTCCAGAGACAATGTTAGCAAGGTTATGTAGAGGGGAAGATCTGCCTCTTTGGGTCTCCTAGTTAAAAAAGAAAGAGAGGTTCTCCTTTTAAGATAAATTTTGTATGAAGACTTTGTCACTTGAAGTCAGAAATCTAGATGTCTAATATATTCCATAATATTCATAGCATAGTACTTAATACAACAATGTAATATATAACATGCATGTCTGTTACATGTATGCATTTATATCGTTAATTACTGTAAGGAGGTTAGGAAATTATACATTTTATCCATAAATTGATTAATCCCCTTTAAAGTTAGTGATATGGCAACATAAGGCAATGCTTTCATTTGAAACGTTTACAGTGATTTGACCCTGGCTGGATTACTGGGTTTGATTTCTTTCACGACTTTTATTATCTCTGGGAGTGGGAGGACCGTTTACATTGTCAATTTAACTTCTCCAGGTCTGAACAAAAAAAAACGAGAGAGAAAACTGACATGTTATTAATCTCGCTCGCTCTTGTTGCCGCCAGTGAAGATTGCTGCGGACGCTGGGGAGTGCCGAGCTGTGCAGTTTTCTGGAAGGTCGCGGGGACAATGACAGCGGTCAAGGCACCGAGACTGCGCGCTTTTCACTCAGGAGATGTTGTCCTTTTCTAACCCATTTGCTATTCATCTCTATATAAGTCTGCTTATCCGCCCGGCTCTGGATCACACAGATCCCCATCTCTGGGAGCACGGGATGTTTTACTGGGCATGCCCCGGAGCGCGTTTTACATATGCGGGCCCACCGCACCCACGGTGCGATTCGCAGTCGCTGCTTTCGCATTGCCGAAAGGCCCCGAGCAAAAAAAACAACAAAATACACGCAGATTAGCGTGTGCACACTGAGCCACAGCTGGATTCAAACACGTGACCTGCATCCCTGAGAATTGAGAGGCAACGGCGCCCCCTGCTGGGCCTCTGCGCCAGCTCCTACCTGGTGCGCCCTTAGCTACCGTAATTTATTAGCTAGTTATTATGCAGCATGCAGCGTCTTTTTATTAGGATCCATTGATGTCATACTGTACGCAGTGGTGGAACGTTGGTGTGAAAATTTATTTATTTTTGTCTAGTGATATTGCATCAGTCGGCTCCTCGCTGAGCATAAGAGTACCACCTTCCCATTTCCCTTATTCACTAATTAGATTCAGAAATGCGGCTTCCTGCAGGGCGCGGCTGCGGAAAGTGTGTCAGCGCTCTGCTCTGTCTCCGGCGCCTTCACCCGCACTGGGCGGGCGACCCCGGCAACCCCCCCCCCCCGGCTTCCAGCTCATGCTTTCCCGCCGACTGGGAGGAAAGAACAGCTGGGGGAAGTGTACTAAGAGTAGTGGTTATATCTGCATAACTGGTGGGCCCCGCAGGATTCTGGCGGGAGGAGTTGGGTAACTGGTGTCCGAAAGCACGGTAACAGCAATACAAAGAGGGGCCAAAAAAAAAATGATTACTGATCCTCCAGCAATCAATATGTGAATAATGGCGTTTTCACCACGTGCGGAATAATCAATGGTGGATGCCTGTCTGTCCCACGGGGTTAGCGCAGCCTGGGAATGGGGTATCAGGGCCGGGTGTTTCTGAAAAGGACACGATCTGGCCTCCAGCATAAATTGGTAGAATTCTGGAACTCTTATATATGGTTTAACTATACAGACTGTGTGTTATATAAATGGACATGTATTATGCATTATACAGTGGAGCATATACCCTGCATGGTGTAGGCAATTGTAAGCGTGACCCGACATACTAAACCTTGTATGTTGTGTCTAGCTAACTGATTAAATCAGTACCATTCAGGGGGCAAAACTAAATCACGTTTAATTCTCATCCACACAGTGTTACGTGGCACGGAAGAAAGTCCTAGCAAATTAGCACTACAGTAAATATGCATTTAATGAATTTGATAATCGTTTGACAAAAACAGCCCATCTGGCGACTGAAACCATCAGCTGATTCATTAGAGGAGTACAGCATGCAAGTGGAAGAATCATTTTTAAAGAGAGTGCGATTTTTTTATTATTATGTTTTTGCCTAAAATGATTTCCTAATCTTAACTACTTAATTGTTCATGACACCCCCACATACCATTGATGTAATTAAAGATTAATTAAAAAGAGGTAATTAAAATGACTTTTTTCCCTTCCCTCTCGCTCTCTCAACATTGTGACCTCTGTTCCAGTATCTACTCCCATTAGCACAGGTAACGCAAATAGCAGCTCTTCAGTCTCCGCAGGAGTAATCCTAACTTTTTAACTTCTAATACAGGACATGATACTGCACTCTACGCATTAGTACAAATCTGTAAAAGGTACACATCTGTAGAAGGTCCAGGATCAGCCATCAATACGGAGAGCCAATCGAAACCACCGTCTCTTATGTGGCGAAATGGTTTTAAACTTGAAATACTTTTCATTAACTCGTCCTAATGGTATGATTCTATCGGAACGCCATTATAAATTATTCCACTTACCGATGCTCCGTTTCATGTTCATCTTCACATTATATCCTGGGAGATGATTTGCGGTGTGGTGGTGAGGGATCACTTAACCTGACTTAAATCCTTTCAAGACAAAAATGAGCATTAATCTGCATTGAATGTCTTTTAAATAATTTATGTATGAGGTGGATTGAACTACACCCTCTCACTGTACACAAAGGTCTAAAAAAAGCCTTACATTCAGTGCTTTTGTGTAATGATCTGGACAGATCTTTATTTTCATAGAAAGGTCTGTAAGTAAGAGGGAACATTACAAATATGTACAATTGTTTGTTTGGATTATTATTATTATTATTATTATTATTATTTAGTTGTTACTTTTAGGTTCCAGTCAAGACCCATTTTTCTTTGCCCGTTGAGCAAATTTGTATGTATTTTTATTTGAATTGCATCTGAAAATGTTGCCTGAATAAATTAAATGAATCCATTACAAACAATTATTGTACTGGCCCTTTAAATGCCGTATATCGAATAGATAGTAAATGACTGGCATGAGGAAAGGGCTGTATGGAGCCAGCTTCTTAAGAGATGCCTGATTTTTATGGCACCCTACCAGAGAGAATTAATGGGGCCTGACCCTTATTACCTCTTAATTTTTGTAAAATAATGTGTAGGATGATACTTTAAGGGGTGTGACTTACCTGAGATTTTTCCTCAATGAAAGTTGGAAAAACATTAGGCAGAGTTATAAATGAGGAAGTTAATATAAAGTTGGAATGGAGGAATTTAGTCTGTGGATCAGTAAATAGTTTCTGGAAGTGCAGATGCTCCTTGCTCCTAGTTCTTACTTGGGTTCCTCTGATTTTAGCTTTAGTCTATCACATGGCTGCAGTTAATGATTTATAAGCACACCAAGCCCACACAAACACACACATCTGCCCTGACCTTTGTGCCACATAGAATGTAGGGTTTACGCAGGAAAGTGCAGTCATTTCCCAAGAGCCCTGATGGC
This sequence comes from Petrocephalus sullivani, assembly GCA_026780845.1. NCBI lineage: Eukaryota > Metazoa > Chordata > Actinopteri > Osteoglossiformes > Mormyridae > Petrocephalus > Petrocephalus sullivani. Next base: position 5,920,982 of record JAODKM010000046.1, on the reverse strand, counting down.
GTGTAGGGTCAGAGCAAGCACTGGGCTTATCCCAGAAAGCACAGGAAGTGAGTCCATCACAGGAAGCAGTCACATCCTATGTACTACCTATAGTGCATATACGTGCGCTACTGTACAACCAGCAGGGGCAGACAAAACGAGCTGTGTGGTTTAAAAAGGCTTCAAAAGGATTCATTTAAGAATGGTGAACGCGTCGATTTTGTGGCGTTATCATCTGCCTCTGTATTCCTCTAAAATATTCATTTATTGGAATGGAGACATTTTCCAGGGGCTCTTCTGGCCCTGCACCTGCTCTGTCTTACGGCATTAACAATCAATCCAGAGCCATATATGGCAATGTGGTTCCTTCAGCCGCTCTATTTCACGGAAAACTGCTCAGCAGGGGCTCCCTGCTGTTCAGGGAGTGCCATGTTCTGTTGGTGTGCGTTACTCCCCCCCCCCACCACCACCACCACCACCAAAGGAACGAACGCGGGGCCCGCAATTTCACATTGTCCCAAAGATGTCACAGTCTTGTTAATGCAATTTTCGCAGCACCCTCTGTTTCTCCTGCCCACTCGGCACTGACGCCGTGTAGTGCATCGTGTTTACGCACCGCCCCTGACAGCGACGCAGCCAGTGTCATTTCTGCATAGCTGGAAATTTCTGGCAAACGGGGTCCAATACATTAGTCAGACTGGCTTTTTTTTCCTCTCCAGTTTTTCTTTTGTTTTGATTTAGCTTCTTTTTTGCAACCTCTGGTGGTGGCTGTCTTCAGTCCTCATGCCTTTGTTGTTCTTCTGCGCTTTCTTTCCCTTTCCCCATTACTTACCTAGCCTGGGGTTTCTCGCGCTTCCTTCACAGCCACTTTTAGGCACCTGCATCAGGACAAACAGCAGCGAAGCAAAGCAGTGCTTCACTACCTTTCCTAAAGCAGTGCTTCACTACCTTTCCCAAAGCAGTGCTTCACTACCTTTCCCAAAGCAGTGCTTCACTACCTTTCCCAAAGCAGTGCTTCACTACCTTTCCCTTCCTCATCCTCCGCTCTCTGACTTCATGTAACAAAAAAAAACACTAATGTGTCAATGCTCCTCTGTTCAGTCATATCAAGCTGCTGATTTTAGAGATACAAAAGAGGTGGCAGGACCAAATAATAATAATATATTATTGATATAAATATTATTAACATAGTATTATAATATATTATTATAATTATGATTATTGTTGTTGTTATTATTATTCACAATAGGTAGTAATTCCCCAATGTTAAGCGGATGAATCATTATTGTGATCTGCTAATAAGGCTGCTTTTTGGGGTTTTTTTTTTTGATTGATCTAACTACCACATCTGTCCAGCAAGGCGACTCTCCCAGAGCCCGCCCCGCACAGCGAGAGGATAAAATCACCCAGCCATGATTTCTCCTCATGGAAGCACTTGAGGTGGCTTCCTGGAGAGCTCTATGCCGGGCTGTTAATCAAGCTCGGAACCTGGCCGCCTACACCAGCTGTGCCGTTGGTGCATGTTTTAGGTTGAAGTGCCCCCCCACTGGCCCCACCCCATGTATAGCTGGTGGATTTTCATTGGTCTATTTGGAAGCAGGTGCCCCCTCTCTTTGTCCCCCCCTCCCTCAAAGGCCCATTATATTTGCACGTGATGAACCCAGGTGTGTTCAGTGTGTCCCCTAATGTGTTTCTGATCTGTGGTGTGTCCAGGGACGAGCCTACAGCTTAACCTTATATGAAGGGCTATGCTCAGCACGTCGGACTATAGGGCACCATTTTTAAATTGAGCTTTGCCAGTTCAGTTCCAGAGGGCTTAGGGGCATTGTTTTGTTACCCCAGATAACTCAAATAAAATACCTGCCTGTATTAATGGGTCGAACTGTGAGGATGAAATTGCGGACTCACAAAATCATCATATACCGCATACTGTTAAGGCCCAGAATCCTGAGTGAGATGTTCCAGGTTCAAATTCCTTTATGGGATGTCCTGATGTTAAACCTGAATTGCCTGCCAGATGGTAAAATGTGTGTATAAATAAATATGTTTAAAAACAGACAGCTTCTGACAGGCCAGAATTTTTGTTCTTGAATTATGGGAAATAATTAAAGCTGATAAGAGTCTGGAAAACTGGAAAATGGGAAGAAAATTATTTTGTTTTGGCTTGAGCCGGAATGAAGGATTTAAATATGAGAGACACAAAATGATCTGTGCAGTAAATATTCACACGAACCATGCATGTGTGCAAATTACCGTTTTGAAATAATTCACTGCCTGTTTTTAACCATGCTTGACTGACTGCTTTCCTTGAGTATTGAGAAAATGGCAGCCTTCAATTAGTAGAGCGGAGTTAATTCAAACAGAAAAGCAATAATTACAAACAGGATTTTTTTTTATCAAATTGTCTATTAGGAGCAGAGTAAATCAGTGAAATTGTTGTTGGAGTGCTTTAGTAAATATAAAAATTAGTTTGTTAAACAGCTCGGCTCTCTCAGTCAGATGCACATATGATTCTTTTCGTTTCGTTCTGAGTTTCAAGTCTTTCCGAATAGCTGGGTCTGTTCTGCATCCAGGTTAGCTACACAGAATATTTCGTTTCTGACACCCATATTACATGCCATTACTCAGTGATAGCCTTAAGATGAAGTAATTGCTCCTCCTCATATGTGGTCATATTCTCGTTTCTTCCCATCCTCCCTGTGTTGCCGTGGTGATTTATCTGCGTTAGGGTTTCTAGTGCATACGCGGCTGGCTCTGAGCAGCCCACCGGCAGGGTGATGCTGAACGTGGCAGTCATTTAAAGGCAACGGAGGAACAAATGCACTGGATGTTGACAGGGGAAATTTGTAACTGCGTATAACTGGTGAAGGAGCAGATTTAAATCTGACTGAAGCTGCTGGAACCCTAGTGTGCCAGTAGGAGGTGCCCCAAAATATGACCTTCATGGAGGTGCTCTAGCAGACTATTGTATTCTGAAACTCTGAAAATGTCTCAGAAACAAGGCTAACCTTGCTCATCCATGAATGTCTTCTTGCCGGTCATTGAATGCCCACAGTAACATCTCCTAATGTAAACATTTGGCTTCCGCTGTATGGGATTTCCCGCTGTTTTTGACTTGTTTGCAGAGCCTTTAAAATTGACTGTCCTCCAGGGCCCTACGGCCGATGGACGCGGGTCTGAAACCTCCACCGAGCGAGCTTGACAGTTCCGCTCCTCGTAACAAAATATGTAACTGCATTTGACTGCTGAAGTTCTGGCAATGTGGCTTTAAAAAAGCATTTACTATGAACAAATTAAAAATGACAGCTTTGGACGAATAGCATTCTCGAATTTCAAACAGGGCCTGCCGCAAAAAAAATGGGAGCATCTGAATTCATCTCTCCGTTTACCGAAAGGCCGTCTTCAAGGACACGCATATAAAAAGCCCTAACCATATAAAACAATACGGCTGCCACCAGCCAATGACATCATAGTATGACAAATTCAAATATAAGACCTTAATAGTGGATTCAATACTATGCATAGAATTTGGCAAGCAGGTAGAATTTATGACAACACATCTGGTCGGCCATATGACTGTGATCAGATGGCGGCAACTCTATTTTCGAAAAGTCATTTTAAAATCCAGCCTTATTTTTGTGACTTTCAAACTTGATCTTAAAACAGAATGAATAAAAAGGCATTTTCCCAACTTATAAATATGTCAGTATTCAAATATAAATGGTTGTTTGGGTACATATTTTGAAATTTTTCTGTATTATGCAGGTGTCTGCCGCAGGAAATGCAGCGCTAGCTGCATCTGGACACGTATTAATAATTATTTATACAGCTTTTAGCCGCTGGAAAGGAGTGGTAATTAATCCAAGATAATGCCAGGTGAGAAGGTGGATTAATTCAGAAGCTTGTTTGCTTTCTTCCCACAATTAAACCAGCTTAATTTAATCTATTATCGAGCTGTACACATTCCATCCAAACTGGTTTTTTTTTTTAACTCTAACCACGGTTTGATAAAATCTATAGCAGGGGGCAAAACTGATGATTGGGCAATTAGACGGTATTGAATAATTCAGAATTGGATGTATTGAGTAATATCTATACTGAAGAAGATTAAGTGGTATCTGCTAAATGAGAGCATTAATAAACGTCAGCACATGCACATTTAGGCTGGTAACAAGGGGGGGTCCTCCTCGCCCACATAGCCAAGTAACTGCGGACAGTCAAAAACTGCGGCCTGTGTTCCAGCCCAAGGAATTATATGATCCCCAACCAGGACCAAACCAATTATGGTCCAGATTTTAGGGCCATTAAATTGTTAAATTATATTTAAATATGTATATGTAAAGTGTATATGCATGCATTATATAAATGGAAATATAAGATTGTTTCTGTTGCCTTGAACTCAGTTGAAGTACATTATTCCAAGCCCTGAATGTTCTGTGCTGTGCTGCTACTGCCCATCATTTGTATCTGTCAAAACGATGGGCGAGGTTTTACGTTTTCATGCATCTTCAAAATTCATGTCATTTTTCAAAAAGGCTTTTAAGGCCCTCTTAAATGGGAGCTCCACTGAGTTGCCATTTTCATGTATGTCTTATAAATCTTGATATATTGCTAATAATTCTGACAGTCATAAAAGTTAGCCACACTGTTTTCAAATTCCAACTAATGAAAGGAAGATAAAAAAGTAATTTCTCCCTTCAGATAAGGCTAAAAGCACATACAAATAATGTAGCATTCACCCATTCAAGGCACATGTTTTTGTCATACGGCGCCTATCTGACGAGTTAAATTGTATCATCATTGTTTAACGTGACATTAAGAAAATCAGCAGGGTCGGCCTCTCTGCACTAATGACCTCAGATTAGCTTAGCGTCAAAGGATTGCGAGTGAAATCTGTTGGAAAGTGTTGGAAATCTGTTCCAGAAAGTTCACGTTCCATTAAAATATGCACTCTTATCACTGTGTATTTTGCATCGAAGTGACAGATGACCTTTGCATTCTCAGGCATACAAAGCGTCCAAAGAAAGGAGTAAATGACGGGTAATTATTTGTAAACGGAAACTCGTCTTAACTATGCCCCTCCGTAACCAGACAAAATGCTAGTACTGTATCTAAGCAATCATGTAACGGCTTTCGTTACTTTCTTTGCATGCTAAACTGCTACTTGCACAGTAGTTAATCAATTAAATCACTAACAGGCCTGGCATTATTCTCCTTTTTTTCCTTTTTACATAATTTTTAGCAGGATTGTGATTTTGGGTAGAAAAATATCTAAGCAATAAAAAAAGACCTAGCTGGTGACTGAGTGAGCACTGAGTGAGAAGAAAGCGAGCTCTGCTGATTGGACGAGGGAAAGGTCAGAGGTCACTGGGCGATAGAACAGGGGAGAGGAGATGGTCACGGGAGGAAGATGAAGGAGCACATGTGGGCTCTGGTGGAACAGGGACCTGTGTGAAGGCCATGTTTGGGGGGTCAGGGAAGCTGGATTGGGAGGGTTAGAACAAACAGGTCTAGAACAGAGAGGAGAGACGTGCGAGATGGGAAGAGGGCCAGAACAGGGCCGGTCGCGGAACACAGCTGGAATGGCAGCTAAATTAGGTGGGGCAGGGTTCGGTTTTTTTTCCACGTCTGTGGGTTTATGGTTTACAGTTGTCCGCCTTGTAGCGGGAATTAATTAACTAAAGACCTTACAAACATTCATTCTTGTAGCTTAAGGGCAGGAAAATGTAAATATTCTATTTTAATTCTGAAATGAGGATGTTGTTCGGTTTGTCCTCCATCCATCTCTCTCTTAATCGGGATGTGGTTGTGGATGACTCACCCTTGTCTCTTGTCTCAAAATATTTTCTATTTTGTTGGTTTTTTTTGGGGGGGGGCTTTCTGACACTCGGTTAGGCGACATATATGCAGAAGCATTTACAGTCTGCTTTGAATTTTAAATCATTGAATGTTAAATGCCGTGTTAAACATCTTAAATTTTAATGTCGCTCCTTTCGGTGCGCGTAGGTGAGAAATGGTGGCAGATGTGTATGAACATGTGGATCAAAAAAAAACATCTGGGTTGAGGGGGAGAAGAAGAGGCACAGAGTGCTAATACAGTTTCTCACCCTGCATGTATTTCCAGCAGGAGGTCTGGGTGCTCATTCAGCAGTAGGACAGGTTACCCAGGAACAGAGCTAGCGATTTTGATGTTCCAGATTTTAAGCAAGGCCCCTAACCCCCATTTGCTCTGGGGACTGGCTGTTATATTACCCTGTGCATG
>JAODKM010000046.1:5862541-5873508 GCA_026780845.1 Petrocephalus sullivani | reverse complement strand
TGTTCCACAAAAACTTTGCTATTTTTTTTTGTTGTTTTAGGCAAACGGGTTAGGAAAACACACTTTGTTTTTCTGGGGTGTGGTCATAAAATCAAAGTTTGTGCTGAATGTAGTCATTTTTCGATAGGCTTTAGACATAAGCGGTCAAAAATTGTGTTATATTGTGTAATCAGAGGTGGGGGGCGGGGTCATGAAATGTTGACATCGAACTGAGGCTTGCCAAGAAAAGCGAGACGGTCCAAATGCTTTAGAGGGCTGGGTTTGGGGAACTTCTGCCCGATCGAGTTAGCCAGCCGCAGCACCCCGGTGCGAAGACCTCCATGAGGGTATAACAAAATTAGATGACGATGACAAATAGCCGAGGAGAGCGACTCCAACACCCCCGGACCCACAAACATTTAGCTCATTTAGCACGCGCTCATTTGAAAGCCAGAGGCCCCTCACTCAGGGCTGAGACATTTATTTCTTCCCCTGCAAGTGACAGAAGGGTGGTGGCTGTAAGCAGGTTCCCCCCGCTATCATGCAGTTTGTCCCGCCTTACTGTATGTGGGTCCGGGAAAGAGAAGTTGTGTTTTCCCTCTGCAGTAGCAGAAGCTCCATTGCGAGTCAGAATCGATGAACAGAGAGGAGCCAGGCTGGTGGAATAATGGTATCGGACATCGGCAGCAGGCGAAGGAAGTAGAGGAGTAAATATATTTACTGGATTATATTACAGTTAGCCCATAAAGATGTGTCAGGATCACTGCTGGACCAAGGCAGATATTGCTGAGGCAAGCAGCAGATGTTTCACGCGAACATTTTCAGGGTCTGCCACGATTTAGCCAAGCATGGACAAAAAAATAAAAGTTTGACAACGCGGCTGCCATCGCCATTTTCTGTCCTGCAGGCTCCGTTGCTCTAGAGTGCTGGCCATTGAAGGTTCCCAACACAGACGTTGACTTTTTCCTTCTAATATCAAATTCCTTGGTTTTTATGTGCATTGCGATGTACACGTCCAGGGTGTCTCCTGCCTCCTTCCCTTTGCTTCCTGGGATAGTCCAATTCCTACGGCTCTCTACTAGTATATGTGGATGGATGGGTTGATGGCTGGATGATGTATTGCTTCGGCTGTATACTAAACCACTACTAATTCTAAACACTTGAACAGCATGATTGTTATTTTTGCTTGACACACCCAAAAGTCATACATAACTTGTTTCCATTTCTCCACTTAAGGGTTATATTAATACTACAATAAATCCATTGGCCCAGTATATTTTCGCTACTTTTACTATAAGTGACCTAACAAATGCCAGGTTTTAATTGGGAGAGTGTTATTACATCGGTATGCTGGGGAAAAATCGCTTTTGAGGGCAAGCAAATCTAATAGTCTCTCTCCGTGTTTTGTGCCCGAGGTAGTGAGACACTCTATTGTGCATGATATTTCACTCTATCACTTCTGTTTGATACCGGCGGTAAATGATTCAGGCTCTCCTGTAAGCTTCCGAAGTCGAAATAATGAAAAAAAGGGAACTTTGCGCCATTAATCATAACCCTGCCTCTGTCAGATTCCTGACATTAATGGCTGGTCTAGGATGGCAGAGAATAAGCGACAACTCGCGCTGCTTTTGATGTAAGCGACCGGTTATGACTGGCACCCGTATTTTGCAAAGGTTTCACTTTATCGTGCCCGTAAAATGACGCCGTAAAACTAACAATAGACAAACTACGTGTTGCGTTTATTAGTCTGTCTTATTTTTGATTAATTTAATTATGTGCCCTACATCTCCCGATCCGAGCCCCGGTAAAGCGGCGCTTACCGCCGCCGTATGCGCGCAGGGATCGCCCTAACCGGCCGCTAGCCCACTACTCGGCGCTAAGTCACACTGCCGTCAAGCAGCACAAAAGTGCAACTTTCTAAAAGCTAATTTTACGGGGGGGAAACGCTGGGAAAGTGCGCGCAGCTTCGCCGGGAAGGCGAGCGCGCCCCTGGCCGCTGATTAGCGCGTCGCTCAGCATCGGCGTTAATTGGAACAAGCGCAGATTGTATCTGTGTCACCGCGGCCGCCTCTGCCGCCGTCTCTCAGCGGAAAGCGGCCGCCGTGCAGCGCCGGCTCAAGCAATTAGACTTAACGGCGTTTTAATAGAGGGGGCGAGCGGCGCTCCTTATCCCGGCTGATCGTGGGCATTTTATTCCGTGTCCCAACGCGCAGGCACACAGCAGGCATGGTAAACATCCATAATGGTCCGTTTTTAACGCTGGCCATTCAGACTAAGTTAATACATGCAAGTATGCGAAAGTTTGAGTCAAAAATGCAGAAGGACATGCGTGATCGTTCTTGTTTAGAATTGCGAATTGTTTAGAAATATTTTACAAAGTGAAATGTCCCTTTTTTGTTCCAGTTTTTGTTGACAACTTTTCCCGGTCGTTGTTATTGTCATTATTTAATTAATAGTTCTTCTAGGTGGCGCCGAAGTGCGCGTGCGCGAGCCTCCCCGTGCGTTCCTCCGCGGGAGCCGGAGCGCTGACAGCTATTAGTGTCTATTTGCCATGTCGCCTGCGACAGTACAGAGGTAATTGAGGATTGATTCGGCAATAATGGCCTTTCCTGCGTTGCTTTGCATCAGTGCTGATGCTGCATGACTAATTTGCAAGACGGCAGTTTACCGCTTAATGATGTCTGCGCACGTTAGTTACACAGCGGAGGGACGGCGAACGGGAACAAACTTTGAGTTTGGGGGCTTTAAAATTCCCAGCGTGGAGCAGGCGTTTATCAGCGCGACTCCGCTGCTCTGCCTGCCTTATTAGAAAGTCCTGGGGCTAAATGCAGAAGGCGTCTTGCTGCTCTACCTGGGTGTTCTTTTGAAGGCAATTTTGCGGCATGCGCTCCGTAGTGCAGCGACTTCCGGACCTTCCAGTACATGGCGGCCTGGGAGAAACGCATGCATGCTCTGCGCAGAGCCGCGGGGCTCTGACTGCTCCTGCCCGCCTTTGGTCCTGCCACTGGAGATTCACGTGGCCCCGCCCCCTCCATCACCGCACTGTGACCATCGGCCCTCGCTGTTCCTGCACTGTGCCTGTGCCCCTTTCCTGCCATATCCTCACCATTTTGTATGTTATTTTTTATATATATTCCTATTTACAATCCTTAAGCCCCAGCATTCCTACTCTGAGGCTTCACCTTTTACCATTAGCCTGCGCTAACACTAGTGCATGAAATCTAGTGCATGGGGGTGGTGGGTGTACGATCACATGGGAGACCCCAGTGCAGGGCTGGTGCAGGAGGAAAGTTTGCTTTGGAAATTACTCCCATGGAGGGGTATCCGGTCTGTAGCATCGCGGCTCAGGAGACACACTGACAAGCAATTTCGCAGAGGCTCGGGGGTGACGTGCAAACAAACAGTGGATTTAAAGTGCACACAGTGACACATGCGGTGTCAGCGAGATCTTGGAGGGGTGGGGGGTAAACGGCGTGCTCTTCTTATGAATTCTGTGTTCTCATTTAAAGATATAAGCCTCTGGCGTGACTCACCACAGGAGATTAGGCAAGGCTGCCTGTTCCTGACTGATCCTCCTGGATGCATTAAGCCCCCCCGCGGCAGGCCCGGCTCTTGTGGGCCACTGGTACACCCTGATGGAGCTGTTCACACCATCACCGGTCCGCTGGTCTCCACCCCTTGATGTGCAGGGTCATTGTGTTTGATTGGTTAGAAGTGAGGCCCAGCAGATGTTTGGCATGCCTTCTGGCAGTACGGTAATATTTACGGTAGTACCCGTCTGGCAGTGACTGGCAGTACGGTAATATTTATGGTAGTACCCGTCAGGTGGCTGACATGACACAGCCCTCATCCATTTGTGTGCTTGTGTGTTCATCACTCTCATCTTAAGTCTCTTTCTCTCTCCCTCTCTTTTTTCTTTCTGTTTCATTCCTTTTTTCTTTCTCTCTCCACCTCTCTCACGCTCTCTCACTTTAACCCTTACCATACCACGTCCACATGCTCCTCCAGTGTGTGTGTGTGTGTGTGTGTGTGTGTGTGTGAGAGAGAGAGAGAGAGAGAGCTGTTTTTCACCCCTGTGCTGAGCTGGAAGAAAGTGTGGATATTCTTGCATATGGTGTTTTCTCCTGTCATAGTTTGCATGCCAAGTCAGGACAAACCCCGAGGCTTTCGGCCCTGCTCCGTACCCGAGACTGCTCTCTGCCAGGTCTTTTGAAAGCCTAATCATGTAGAACATAATTCATTAACTCTCCACATCACATTTTTCTAAAAACTGTCCAAAGTAAATGCCTCAGTATGTCCCATTGGACCTGAAGCCAGCCATCTCTGGTGGAAAGTGTTTCCGGTTGGTATTTTGCTGACACTAACATTCTGCACCAGTACCTCTCCTGACAGAGCAGAGCAGGCTTCATACATGCAGTACCATGTGTGGTATTAGGGGTGTTAAAAGTCCCGTGTTTTTCATCCTGGAGTAGGTCCTGGAAGCGGCCTGTTTACAGTTCATTTACCTAATACCTGTAAATCTGAATTTAACGACGTGTCAATGACTGCTGGTACAGCAGAGGCTAACGGAGCAGGTGAATCACACTGAGAGAGTGGAAGTTTCTTGTCTGGTAAGCTTAAATAAGTTCTGTTATTACGTAATTGTGCTTGAGGACTCCTTGTTTGTGCTAGCACTGTTCTGTGTTTCCGTTGCACCATGGATTGCTGTCCTTTTGAGCGGATGGCATAAATAGAAACCAAATTTGAATGTTTTTTAGATAAAGAAAACGAAAGCAATTTCTGGTATAAATAAGGAAATCTACACGTCAGTGTGCTGGAAACAGACACGTCCCCCCCTGCTGTTTCTACTGTTGCTTTGGAAACCAGCTGCATCCACCTTGTTCTTCAACCCACTACTTGTCAAAATGCTTTTGGGTTCCTGGTTACAGTATAAAACCACGCAGAACTAAATGGGCCCCAGCTTTCCTGGTCATTCTGCCTCCTGCTTCCAGGCCCTGCACCTGTATTCATTGGCCTGCACTTTACAAGGTGCTCTCTTGAGTGCTGGTCCCGGGCCTGGAGTGGCGGACTCCAGCCGACTCACGCTAAATGATGTTCTCCCCGTCCGGCTTCTTGTCTCGTCGCGTTTCCTACACTTCCGTTGATCTCTGGTAATTCTCCCGGAAAGATTGCATCACTCGCGCAGAGAAGCCGGCCCGCATCGTTCTGCTGTAAGATGAAAGACCGCCAGAGCTTATACACTGATACCGTGAAAGGGGTAATCCGTGTGGATTACCGCATGTCTGCCTTGTTTCGAGAGCTGCTGCTCTGTGAGCATCATGGCGCTTGGCTCGGCTCTGACCCACTTCTCAGAGAGCAGCTTAGAGACGCACGGCACCCAGCCCCGCGGCCCAGCGCTGACTTACTCTCGGAGTACGTGTCTAAACATCCAGGTTAAGTACGCAGGGACCGCTGATGCTGAGTAAAGCAATTGAGCTAATTAAAATGCTCTGCGGCTCCTGCAGTCACTTGCCTCACTGGCTACTTTCTTTCAATGGCCCAGTGATGGAGAATGGTAAAAAATGTCAGTAAAATTGCCCTACTACTACCCAGTAATCCTTCCCAGAGTAGCTGACGCCTTGTACACTTCCCAAGAAGCCTTGTTTATAACCATGCAGAAGCACCACTGAAATGATTAATAAGGAAACTCAAAGTCTGAGGTCTGCATAGGATCCGTGCGGCTCTTCAGACACGCATGATTATATTTCATCAGGGTAGAGCGTCTCAGGGTGGCTGACTAGACGGGACTCGGGCAATGAGGGGACGACTTATTGGGGAAACGGCTCTCCCATTCAGCATGTCTTGGTTTTCTTGAGTTCGATGTGTCCCTGGGTCAAGGAGGGAGGGACCTGTGTTTCACTTCTTTAACCAATCACAGCCCTCATTGTATGACATCACCACATTAACAGAAACCAGTGTTTTGTTACAAAACATGCAGACATGCCTACCTGCAAAGGCTGTACAGAGCAATGTAAGGGCACCTCTTTTTTTCCTTATGATGATGATAACAATAATATTAAACTGGGTGCTAAAGGCCTTGCTCAAGAGCCCACAGACGTGTGGTCATTCTGTAATGACTGGGCTTGAACTGGCAACCTTCCGATCATAGGCACTGAGTCTTAGCATTAAGTTTGGAAATGAGGAAAAAAAAAAAACGGAACAATGTGGTGATGTCATACGATGAAGACTGTTTGGCTGAAGACGCGAAATGCAAGCCCCTCCCTTGTTGACCCAGAGACACGTTGAACTTGGGAAAATCAGGATGTTCCTCCCGTTCGAGGGGAGCAGGAATCAGATGGAAGAATTAGCACCGTGGTATCAACTGAAGCCGCCGTCTGATTTGCTTTTCTGAAATAATCAGCGTTGTTCCAGACGCCGTTCATCCTCACCCCGTGGGAGGCCAGCTCCCCGTCCGGTGATGGAAGGCGAGAAGGCCGCCTAATCGATGGCTTCCCATTTCCCCCGCTGGTGGCTCGCATCGGCACCCGCGGAAGGCCGGCCTCGCCGTCACAAACCTCGCTTTATGAACTTCATTAATCACATTCTTTTTGGCTTCAGAGCCAATTAGTCTCGCTGTTTTGGAGCAGCTAGTGTTTCAACTTCATTTATCATAGACATTAAACAATTATTTGAACAATTACCTTTTGAAGAGCCCAGCGTCGGCTGGCTTTACGCTCAGAACAATGCGGGATGCCTCCTTTCATTTCTGTATTTATGAAAAAGCAATCAGTGACAGGCTTATTAACTTTATTTAATATGACTGCAGCCAGAAATCCCAGAAAGCAAACGTAAGATCTAATTTTATCATTTGTTACACAGATGTTTGCATTTAACTTCCTTTCCATTATAATGCCGACTGCTAGCGAAATATCCGTCTTGATGGATCTTTTCTAAATCGCAAATAAGCCCCGTCAAAGACGCACGACAACTCGTAAGCCGTCTCTCAGCATCCACAGGTAATGAGGATCTGCGTCTGCGTGGAAATTTGAAATCTGCCCTCTGACAGAATTCAATCAAACGTTTTTGAAAACAGCAGATAACAGAAGCACATTCTCTCTCTTTTTCCTCAACACTGTGGCGGAAAGTAGGGGAACTGCAGCCGGGGGAATTTCATTTTAATTACCATTTTCACCAGGGTTACTGTCTGGTTTAATTGTCCAGGGAGTTGAGATTTAATTTTGAGAAGGAGCTGCCCACACATTGTTAAAGTTGCAATGCGTCGGTTAATGAGCTGGTGAAGTTACCAAACAGCTTCGACTTAGCTTATGTATTTATATATTTATTTTTGAATTTTTTTGCCAAATTAATTTTCTGCAGTGCCGTGGGACGCTGGTATCCTCAGGTCCTGTGCCTGGCATGGACTCTAGGCTCTTTATCACAGTGCACCCAATATCCGGTTGCAGAGGATGGATGGATGGATTGATAGATGGGTTTATTGTAGTTCTCATCCTAAATTAGTCTTTCTTGGGTCTGTGTTCCACTTGGCTATCCACACCATCCTTGCCTATCTGCCGATTGAAGATTATGTGCATGTTATGTGAACTTGAGCAGCTATTGCACCAACCTCTGCAGCAGGGTGACCTCCATGTTCCTTGTTCGTCTGATCTGCAGCTTAGCGCCACCCCATGGCTGGAGGTTGACGGTCACGTTCCGGCCGCGCTACCTCATTTCAGTCTTGTTCGTTAACTTTGCTCACTGTTTATTGGTGATGATGTTTGGACGGCGGCAAGTGCTGTTGATGGGAACTAAAATCCAGGGTTGCAGGGGGTCCAGAGCCATATTTGAAGCAACAGGTGCAAGGTAGGGAATAAGCCGGGATGTGATGCTAACCCATGGCAGGGGACACGCCTCTCATACTTCTCATACACACACACGTTGGGCAAGTCCAGTTGACTTTAGCATGTTTTTGCATTGTGAGGGAACACCAGAGTACTGGAGAAACCCCACTACAGCACAGGGAGGACATGGGGACTGCCCACACATGTAGAGCCGGGACACGCATTCAAACCCAGTGCTCCACAGGTGTGAGGCCCTGTGCCACCCCATGAACAAAAATGAGTTTATTAAAATATATTTCAATTATTTGTGTGTTTGAAAAATGGGGGTGTGGATATCCCCGAGTTGGAAAAGGTCAAACCCATTCATTCACCTGGGCCTAATGACTAACAGTGTAAAATTCTTCTATGCCTCTTACCCAAGACCTGGATGCCCGAACCCCCACTGTGATGTACTGTAGCCCTTCTCCAGGCCCAGCATCTGTCTCGTTTTCTTGTATTTAAAATTTTCCCTGAAGCAGAAATAGCTGATCGGGGTTGTCAGGAAGGAGCAGGGACTTCATCCGTGTGCTGAAGTGGAGATTTCCTAATAATCGTGCGTTTGTGTGTAAATAAGGTTAAAAGTTAAAAGTGTTAAAAGTGCTTCTGAAAAAGGTGACATCAACCATGTGACTAAACATGTTTACAGTCTGTACACAGTATCAAAAGGGGCAGAGCCATCTAGGCTCATAATTCAGCCTTTATTAGTCATTTTGCGGCTGTCAATCACACTCTGCTTTTTTGTATCCAGCATGGTGCCCTGATGTTCAGCATCCACTCTGTGGGCTCTTGAGCTGATTATCGAAGCAGGTCACAAATTTCCTGCTAAGTCACTGATAAACTTCAGCTTCCACTGACCCGCTGAGCGTCTTTCAGATTAGAAATGCATATTATGTGTTGACTGCGTGAGTAAACAGAGTCTCAGCACTAGTATTATAAAGGCAGTGTGGGGGCTCTCCATTGCCACCCCATCCCTCGAGAACGATGCGTGACACGCATCACATTGTTGTTGCAGATTGAAACGTGAATAGGAATGTGCTTGGTGTCACAGCCAAATTTTAACCCTGCCCAATCATTGTACCGTGCCTGTGAGTGGGGCCAATAAGATGACGGGACCATAAACAGGGTCTCACATTTTTAACCACTTGTGAAGGAGGGCAGATCAGGTGATTCACTTCCTGGCGTCTGATTGGCTGGTATACACAACACCCCTGTTTTGTTGTTGACCCCCTCCCAGGACTCCACACAAGATGCTGTTGCCCTTTCCCACATTCAGTGCTAGTTTTTCCTTTCAGTGCATCTCCCATAAGCTGAGTTTGAAACAGCTGTCTGGTTTCCCTTTCTGTATCCACCTCTATTATTTTTAAACACATGCATCTAACCTTTTACGCTTTGTAACGCACTATGAATTACATCTCAATTGTGTTACATAAATAAACATACCTTGCCTTGCCTTTATAAAAGTAAAACCTATACCTGCCAGGTGTGTTTCAGTAGAAGAGAGACACCCCCACGCCAAAATCAGTCCAGGCTATGCCTTGATAAGACCCTGTCCTGTCCTTTCTGCCAGAATCCTGATCCGAATGGATCGATGAGCCGTATCGTGGTTTCCTTTCAGCACTACTTCCTGTTCTAAGCGCCGCCCTAAGCGCATGTTCGCTTCGGGGGGGGGAATAAGGCCGCGTCTTTCTTCAGCCCCTAGGGAATGCTTTGTTGGCAGTGCCCCCACCTCCAAGAAAGGCTTTGAGGTCCAGCTTAAGAACTGTGCTGGAGGTCCCTGGAATGTTCCTACATTTGCAGGTTTGCAGGACAAGTGTTGGGGTGCATTTAGCACTCCTGCCATGATAATTTATACCCTCAGAGCTTCAACAGGGCCATGTTAAAGTGAAGTAGAAGCTGGGGTATACTTCAGAGAATTTGTAAGTTTTTGTAAAAATGAAAATGCATCAATTATTGAAGGTTGTTGTGCATAGGTCGCCATATACCATCCAAGCCTCTGCCTTCCCTCGTAACGCTGGAGTGCTGAAAACCCCTTTTTCCTATTTGCACCCAATTATTGTCCGATAGACTTGTTCACGCCTCGGCCTCCGGCTCAAACGGAAAGACGAGCATATATGAAAACACTTCATTAGCGCGTTTTGACAAGATGGAAGACTCCTGTCAATGCACGGATATTAACTGTAAGCGCGTCATTGATCAAACGAGGCGGCCTGCTTAAAAATGCACAAGGCAAATATGGAGTCTCGCTAGGACAGGTGTGACTCCAATGCTGATGGGGGTGAGGTTTTTAACGTGAGCCTATGCACAGCGGGGTGGGCGGGAGTGTCCGCTAATCGAGATGACCGAGCGAGGTGGGACGTTTTAAAGCCACAATGCCCCCGAGGAGTCACCGCCTTCTCATTTCTGTGGCAGTCACCTCCTTGCGTCGGCTGTGTATCACCTGTGAATATCCTAGTGCAGCTTTTTATAGCTCCATGGGCAGCATCTGGAAGGTGGCGTCTTACAGACGGAGACCTAATGAAGGTCCCACATTGGGCCATGTACAGAATCACTCCTCTCTCACCTGTGTGAATCTCTGCTGGTACTTATTGGTACTGAACAGTACCAATAAGGATGCAAAATTAGCAGCTGTACTGCAAACCCTCATCCTTTAGGGCAGTGTTCTCCAACCCGCTTGTCGTACTGCAAACCCTCATCCTGTAGGGCAGTGTTCTCCAACCCGCTTGTCGTACTGCAAACCCTCATCCTGTAGGGCAGTGTTTTCCAACCCACTTGTCATACTGCAAACCCTCATTCTTTAGGGCAGTGTTTTCCAACCCGCTTGTCGTACTGCAAATCCTCATCCTTTAGGGCAGTGTTTTCCAACCCGCTTGTTGTACTGCAAACCCTCATCCTTTAGGGCAGTGTTCTCCAACCCGCTTGTCGGGGCCCTGCTGACGGTCCACGTTTCTGCTCCCGCTCAGCTCCCTGCCAGACAGTTTTTTTTTTTTTCCTACCGGGAGCTGGAAGGGAGTAAGAACATGGATTTGGAGACACTGTTTCAGATAGAAATGGCCTGAGGCTACAGCTGTTCACCACATGGAGAGCGGGTGGGGGGGGGGGGGACGTGCTGGAGAGGGGGGAGGAGGCAGGTGG
>JAODKM010000046.1:5850036-5862441 GCA_026780845.1 Petrocephalus sullivani | reverse complement strand
GGGGTACCCGCGGAGCCTGCGGGAGCCCACCCGGGCGAGGGGCGGCAGCCGCAGGGGCCGCAGGCGCCTGGGAGGCCGGAGCAGGCGGGGACCCCACCGGGGCCGACGAGGGCGGAGGCGGGGGCGGCGACGGGTGACGATCGATAGCAGGAGAGGCGGGAGGAGGACGGAGCAGGAGTGAGGGAAGAGGGCAGCGATATGGGAGTGAGGGAGATGCAGAGGGTGGCACGTGGGGGAGGCGGGCCGCTGTACAGAGGGTGGGACACACAGTCCTGCCCGATGTTTTTACTGCTTGCCATTTTCCACCTACTTAAAATAAAATGTCATGGTGGAGGGACAGAAATTGCTATGTGCTGAGGGGGTCTAACAGGGAGGCCCGGCTGAAGGTGCTGCAGAGAAGAAGCCGCTCCGGGGCCAAGGTCGGTGATCCAGAAGAGGCCTGAGGGCCGAGTGCTAAAGATCGCCATCTTCTGCTGGGCGACAGGCTTGCTTTTCCTTCCTGATAGCATCCTCCAGTTCTGTGCTAGCGACCCGCATTCCGACTTTCCTAATGAACTCGGATCAGTTGGCGTGGCGAAGCCTGCGTGCTGTGCCAGATTCCTGCTCCTGTAATATCCCCTTATAGCGGCTGCCGGTAACCCTTGGGACACATGGAAGACTGTGGCAGAGCCTCACGCAAAGTGCCCATGGTGGCACTGGGGCAGAGAGCGCTGACCTGCCAGGTCACTTAAAGACCTCGGCTGCTCGGCACATTACTCTGTTTGGAAGGAGGAAGAGGAAAACTGCAGGGCTGGCCACGTTCTAGGTGTCTCTGTTAAATTCCGTCAGCACAGCCTGTGCCTGAAATGCACATGGCCCCTGCGAGGTGGAGGGACTGGATGGGGGCGTTTGGTGGCTTTGGTTCCCCATCGTCTTTCCCCATGTTTTAACACTGCTGAGTGGGAGGGAGGGATAGGGGCCAGCGACGTGGCCCCCATGTGGCAGAAGGAGACGCTTGAAGCTGGAGAGTGGCCCAATTACATGCCAGGGATTAATGACACCGGGCCGCTAAAACGCACAATGCGGCACAAGGCGAGAAAAGCCGCGCTTTCCTAACACACTTCGGCATTCTCTTTAAAAAAAACTAATTATTTGCGAAATATTAAAGGGTTCTCCAGTTCCTTAGCGGTGCAACTGGTTTTAGCCCCTCGTAGCCTCTGGCACTGTTGACTTCCGATGCAAAAAAAAAAGAAAGAAAATACTTGCAATATCTGACCAGTAGACTGGAACATGCAATATTGCTCTTATCCTAATTCATGCAGGCGGTTTGGCTCACGCGCAGGGGATGACGCGCAAAATATACTGCAGGCCGTAAAGTGTGAAATAATGTGGCTTATAAGCCTGCCCTCCTGTCCAACAGTGTGTTCCCAAGCCCCTTTAAGGCCTTTTGTCATGCTGAACGGCTACCTTTTCGCTGCATTAGGATTGCATGTTCTTCGGGAGGGGTAGCGGTCGTCAGGTGGCCACGGTTATCAGGGTTTACTCAGTCTATCTGCTCCTCACTCCCGGTGCTGATATAAACTCCCCTGTCTGGCTCTGCCCTGCCCTGCCGGTAACCCAGACTTGTGACTGTCTTGCCCAGAAAGCCGTAGGGAGAATTTACCTCTATGTTTTTGTCTTCTTTTCCTATTCTCCCCTTCCGAAATAAACTTGTTTTCCCCGAACATTTATTTTTCTCTCATCTCCATCCAAAATAAAACTCTGTTAAACTGTGTGTATTGTGGTTCCTCCCTTGCCATCTAGACCAAGGATGTTCTCACATGTGTGTTCAGCTGACGTCGTATCTTATAAGGAATTAATACAGTCATGTCGTTCACCTGGTCTTCCGGTGTTGTGTTGATTTCTTCCAGGTACTCCAGTTTTCTTATACACTCCTAAAACATGTATTTGAATAAACAAGCTTCTATAGGTTGCCTGTAGTGTATGTCTGCTCTATGATGGACTGGCATCCTATCCAGGGTGTAACCCTACCTTTTACCATGTTTTGCCTGGGGTAGGCTCCAGGCATCCCAGTGACCCTGACCAAGATCAGCATTTAGAAGAAGGATGGATATAATATATTCATTATTGTAGTACAATGTAGTTAAAAAAGGATGCTACCCCTTATATGCATCTACTAATGAACAGGTCATTTTTGAACAGAGACCAGAAGCAACTGCCTGCCGCTCTGGGCACAACCGCAGCAGATAAACGGCTCTGCGGCATCAAACGTGTTATTAGAGCCGGCCGACTCACAACAGTGCAGATGTGGCACAGATCATATTATAGCCTTTGTCACTGAACCTAAAAGGTAAACATCATTTTGTAAATTGGCCCTCTGGGGTATGGTACAGGAAACATCAGTAAATGATGACCATGCACGAGCCTCTTGGTATATTTAATACGTTTCTCATTATGCTGCCAGGTTCAGCCAGAGTTTTATTTGAAGATGAAAGAGGCAAATCCCATTTAGCGGTGAAAGCAGGGGGTTTAAATAACTTACTGTCGTGTAGCCGGACGTCTCTATTTGAGGAAGGCTGCGCTATACAGATGGAACGGCATTCGCCGGCTCAGGCCGTGCTGGAGAAACAGTCCAGTTAAGCCGGTTCTCTCCAGGCGTCTCTCCGGGTGTTAAGCTCGTAAACGAGCGTCCTGGTGTAGAATTGCTGTATCCGGTCTGGGAGAAAGATTCAGAAGCTCACCAGTTGTTGTGTGTTGAATAATTGTGTTTATAATTGGTGCAATGTGCTTTGCTTAGTGTGGCGCATAATGTGTTCAGATGCAGGAAACGGGGACAAAATGAACAGTTGACACATAAAGCCGTTTATTTTGAGCGGTGGCAGTGCAGTTTTTTTTTTTTTAATGTTACATTCATACAACGTTTTTGTCCAAAGCCATTAATAGAGGGAGGGGTTCCTTTTTTTTGGGGGGGGGGGTAGTCACTAGGGTTCAAACCCACAACCTTTGTGCTGTTTGCCCCACACATTGCTCATTATTGTATTGCGCTGGCAGAGCTTTCTGCTGCTGTTGCCGGGTTGTTACCGTGTTTGGCTGGCGACACAGCGCCTCGCTGCTGCCGGTTCTGCGAGGGGGGGCCCGCCGGGTGGGGGGGAAGCTCCGCCTAATTGCTGGTGAGGGCGCTTGTGCTTGACTCCCTGTTAAGTGTCCGCCGAGAGGCTCGCGCCGCTGTGGCTTTGAGCTGATTGCGCCCGCAGCGCCGGCGCTGTCTCTGCAGCAGACGGAATGCAGCGGCGCACGCCCCCCCCACTTCACGGCACGGGAGACGGGGCCCGGAATTTACTATGCGGACGTTAAGGCGACGGAGGGTGCGGCTCCGGCCAGCTCCATTGGGGGGCGACGCGGCGTCAGCAGCCGCCCCGTCAGCCGCGCGCGGTGATTGATGGAGCTCCCTTGCCAGCCTCCCGCTCTCTTATTACCCAGCGTTCTGGGGGAGGGCTCTAATGGCGGGTTAAAGGAGCAAATTAGAAAATTGGGGCTTAATGATCCTGGTGTCAGAGATGTTAGAGAGGCAGTTCTGAGACAGCGCCGAGGACGCCTTGGGGGAGCAGGGAGGGGCGGAACATGGGCCTGGCAGGCTCGGGCCGCGCGTCTGCCATCCACAGCGGAATGGACCCCCCCCCACAAGCTGTGCAAATCGACATTAAGACGCAGGGCCACAGCGAGAGCGGTGCTGAGCACGCACACCCCCGCCGGACTTTTTCTGAAATGCAAACAAGCGTGGGGCCAAATGTGAGTCACGTAGCTGCATTATTATTCCGGCTCCGACCGCAAACCCGCCACCTATGTCCCCCGAGAGGCTGACACCCCCCGCGCTCCCATCCCCCGCACACACACCCGCTCACCCTCTGCACGATCGGGCTCACCTTGAACGTGGTCGCTACTCAGTACGCATTTGAGTCTTATCACGTCACGGGAGTCACACCTAGATAAATAAATGTGTTTAAACTGCCGTCATGACAGCTTAGCTGGACTAAATTAAGCCACGTTTTCCAAACTGATGATGCCAGTCCATCACCGGCCACACACCACCACAGTTACGGTAACACACTCTGGCTGGTTTGAGCTGCCAGGTTAACCTAACTGCCTGTCTTGTGGGTAACTGGAAGATCCTTCACAACAGGGTGAGAACATGCACAATCCCACACACACAGAGCAGAATTCAAACGCCTAGCCCTGGGGGTGTGAGCCAGCCTTTCTAGCCACACTTACTGCCCCGTATCTCAACAGCACTCCTGAGATGTCCTCCTGAAGCATGCGGAGATGTCTCCTGGCACGGAGGAGTACTTAAACTGCTGGCACCAGGGTTCGCAAACTCCAGTTCGTAATCATCCTGTCTTCAGTGGCCATTTGTAAGACTTACGGGGGCTTAGGGGTAACAGTGTCTGAGAATATTCCTCCCATGTTAATCCGAGTGCCCCCCCCGCCCCCACCCTTCGTTAATAAGATCGCCCGCAAACAAGCAAGTCGGCGCCACCCGCTTTGATGAGCTTCCAAGGACGGCCGGCAGTGTGGCACGGCAGAGATGGCAGCGATTCAGGCTGCACGGCGCAGGCGAATCAGACAGACAGCCGTCTCCCTTTCATGTGGCTTCATAAAGCCCCCGTGCGAGGTGTTGGCCAAGTGCACAGCCGCGCGCGCTGCGCCCGAACGCCGAGGGATTAGGGAGGGGGGGGGGGCGGTGCAGCCCATCACGCTGCCTTTATTAGCATTCCTACTTTGTGCGCGCTAAGCAGGTGATGGCGTACTTCTCCAAATCGTTGTTGTTTTTTTTTTATCTCATTATAATTTTAATTGTTTTCTTTACAAATAATGAGTTTTGTTTCCCCTCGAACTATTTAACGGACGTATACGGCTACAGCTCTGAACTGCTAAGCCCGAATACTCATTTCACGTAATTGAGACATAACGTATAATGCATTAATTAAGGGGGCTGTTAACCATGAAACAACTTTTGTAATAAAGAGCGGCAAAAACAGATTTTTTTTTCCTTCACCCAGCTACACTAGAAAGTATTTGCTGGCAAGGAATGGAAACAGAAAGGGAGCAGAAAGGGAACAGAAAGCTTGTGTCCAGGGTTGATAAAGTAAGGGGGGGGATAATCCAAAGTTTAAATGACTAGCGTTCATAAAAATATGTTGTACTGTTTTGGGGGTATTTCGGTAATTTGGGTCTTACCCGGTATTTTTGTTCCCTTAAAATTAGTTGACGATACCCAACACCCAGGATGTGCTATAGCATTCCTTCTGAAAATAATGTCTAAATTCTTTATACTGCGATACATTGCTTGGACAGTATGATGGTTGAGGAATTACCATTAAAATAACTTGTGTTCCGATGGCAGCGACATCCAAGACGAAAACCTGGAAGCGTGTTTTGGACTGGGTCAGAACCACCATGCTGACTATCCCTCTGGTTTGGCCCTCGTAGACAGACCCATACCTGTCCCAGGGAAGCCTCTCAAAGCTTTCAGAAACGCCGGGAGGCAGGACACGTGTTGAGGTGCGTGCCAGAGCTCGGCTAGCGTCCGCCGGCCTGCCGGAACAGGGCCGCTGACCTTTCGGAGTGGCGGCTGCCTGAGCCTGTGACCCATCCCCCTTTAGCTTAGCAGGCTAATCCTCTTTCCCGGTGATTTGCACCATGTGTGACGGCGCAGGGTTCGGGCTCCGGTCAGTCACGATGGCGGAGGCGTCCGCGGTGCACGACTCGGACATCGGAGGCCTGCGGGTCGGCCCAGGGAGCTGCTGGTACTCGCGCTGAACCGAGGCTCGGAGAGGGTCTACAAGTCTGGCTGGAAGGCCGCCTGGCCCTTCTGCAGGTGCTGCTTCTGTCCCGGCCCGTGGGATCCCTGCTGGGAGGATCGCCGGCACTCTTAGCATTCTGACCGCAAAAATGTAATGAGGAGCATTTAGCCAGAGTCCCAGAAAGGTGTTGTGTGGGATTCCGTACTGCGGTGCAAGCATGGCTTACGGGACTGCGGGTGGATCTGGTGGCACAGGGAGCCGGAGCACTGATTCAGCATACCTTACAGGAATATCTACAGCCTGTGTAACTGCAGAAGCAGCTTGGCGCAGTGGGAGTACGTCCTGCATCCTTTAAGGCAAAGAGACGCTCTGCCAAGAGGCTGAGGCATGAGCCCAGCCAGGAGCTGTACAGCGACACAGGACGTAAAGAAGGGCCGGACGTGTGCCGCAAGCCCAGAGGCTGGGGTATACTGGGCTATACCTGCTCTGAAGCCTAGGATCCCCCATTTGGTCCAGGCCACTGCGGGTCACCTAGGCAGCCGATTACTTTAATGCTTGTGTGTCCGCACCATCGAGGGGGGTAAGGAGCAGTCTGACAAGGGGCTACGCTGACTGAGACCCCCCCCCCATCAAGGTCCTTTATAATCATCACGGGTTCAGCTAAAACTGAGGCAGCAGGCGGTGTTTATGAAATGCAAATAGCTAACGTCAGGATGCATGCAAGAGATACACCAGACTTCCTAAGTGACCGTCTTGACTCTGCTGCAAACCAAACCGACCTCATGGCTGTGTGATGTGAGGGAGCCCCCCTGAGCAACGACTCGACGTGACAGCAGGATGAGGCGGGCCTCTGCTTCATTTCCAGCCGCCCGGTGCACCCCCGACTTTTGTGTCCCCATGACGAAAGGGACGCCCCCATCATTATCTGCCCCCGCCATGCTCCTCTTCTGACACTAATATTTTAAAGAGCTGACAAAGTGGAATCAAATGTCACCTGGTTGCTATGGAGACCAATGGAAGTTCTATGAGGTGCGGGCGCCGCGGCGATCGCGTCCCCATGAACGGACGCTTGCCACCGGCCGTGGACTTCCATGCCGATGAGCTTTCAGCACCTGATTCCCGCGCAGGTGTTGATGGGCACAGGCTGACCAGGACTCCCCTCCCCGCCGCCTCCTCCCATTCCAGGAAGATATTAGCCGCTCCAAAGTCACCGATGGCTAAATGACGGGAAGGACTTCTGTGGCGCTTATTCCTGCGGGATAGCTGCCAGATTGCAGCCATCCAGGCAGCGTGTTGTGCGAGCCTCCACCGCGGCCCTTAGCGTTCCGCTTATGAAGCTTAATGGAGGGTCTGTAATGGTGGGTCACGGTCACGGCAGAGCCTGTTCCCAGCCTGCTGGCTGAGAGCACGTCTCCACCTTTCCAGAAAAGTCTTGCACGTCGTCAGTGTATGCGAGCGGCCATGGGCCGCGGGGTCGCCAAAGGTCGTCCCGATCTCCAGATGTCCATCTGTGTATCCGCGAGTCCTCCCACACTCCTGGGGAGGGGGAATCGTGCCGTGCGGCTTGCGTGTCTGGCGCGGTGGTGCGAATCATGGCGAGTGGGCGCCGATTGGCGCCATCAGCACGCAGCAGGCCCGCTTCAGCTTTAACCCTCGGTGTCACGGCTCGGCAGGTATCGATATGGGTGTAATTTGAAAGTGCCACGCGGTCAGATGGAGGGGCCCCCTTAATCCTCAGCTTGGCACGCCGTACCCGGCTTAGAGGCGTCCCGCCTGAGCTCGGCTCCCACCCCCGCTCTGCGGAGGCGTGCCACAGGGTGTGGATCGGCACGGCCCCGTTGCCAGGACGACCCACTCGGGAGCATGTGGACATTCTTTCTAATCACCTATCGGATTGGGGTCGCACCTCTTCTGGAACCGGTTCCCAGAACCCTGCCCCAGATCCCCACCGTGGGCGGGAGGTTAAGAAGAGGCCGGACGCCATGCACATTTCCTGCCGAGGATGCAAAGCAGCGCCATGAGACTGACCCCTCATGGGCGTCGGCTTGTGCCTTCTGCCACCTTACTGGACAGGTCTGCTCTGCATATAACCTCATAAATATATCGTCATGCATTGCCAGTACGCACCATGAGACAACCGGATTTTCAAGTTCATCCGAATTATAATTATTTTGTACGAAGGGTCAGCAAAGTAACTAATTACAGTGTAAGTATAATTTTGTAGTTTTTTTAAGCGGTTAATTAATTAGGCTTAATTCTGGATGAAATTGAATGTAGGTCTGTGTATATTCAGTCTGCAGCATCCGCAGACAGCTGGACAGTCCCAATTAAATGATTAGTTAGTAGGTTGAGGGGGTGCACCTTTAGAAGGTTTGACATTGTGTGTATATGTGAAAAATGTGAAGCAGCGTGATCTTTTAGAAAGGCAGAGGTGCCTGGCAGTGACCTTGGAGGGGGGTACTTTATTCAAACTGTTTTGGAAAATATTCCACTGTGGGAAGTGGGGGGAGATAGGGTCCAGACTGGGCAAAATGTAGAGGTGGGTAGTTAAGGTCCAGGGAGTAAAAATCCAGACCCGAATTTGGTTTCAACCACCCGGTTGAGTATAAAGAGTCACAGAGTGCTCAACTGAAACAAACCCTTGGTCTGGATTTTGACTCTTTTGACCTGAATTATCCATCTCTGGCAAAATGTCACCGGACACATCAGTGATCGCAGTACATACATACGGTATATGTGTATTTTCGTTGCCTCTGCGCTCTGTCCAGACATCGTGTTTGATAAAGTTGCACATTTCCAAGGTGAAAGCAGTGTAAATTCACCCTGGGGTCACCTTCACATACTGAACCCTTCTTCTAAGGAGCATCACGTCTTTAAAATGGGGCGCCCCTGTGGCCTCATTTAGTCCATCGCATCCAACTCGGTCCCCCACAAAGAGCATCTCACATGCACTTTGGCCACAAGGTCACAGACACAGCATGGACTCAGAGGGGATCTTAATTCACCAGCTGCATACCACATAAACGCTGTACCTCGATTCGCTGTGTGACCTATGGCCATTGCATTCGCGTTGCATCCAAACACTTCAAAGCTGAAGCACTGTCCTCCTCTGCCATGTTTCACTTAATGTTTTTTTCCTTTAAACACAAAATCTGCTCTCCTACATTCTGTCCAAGTGCCTGCCATCTGTATGGATCACCGAGTTGAGCAGAGAAACAACAGCGAGGAGATAAATATGGCGTGGCGAGCGTGGGGGAGCTCCACAAGTCTGCTGATGTTCGCCCCCCGAAAACCACCCTGTAGTCACAGGACCAGCCTGCAGAAGTCTCCTGTAAAGTCTCCTGTAAAGGGCCCGCCAACAAGGTATCATTCCTCAGAAACTGCCATCTCCACTTTGGGGCTCGAAACTCTTTGAAGCCTTTGGTTAGGAAGATTTAATTGTTGGAAATTAGTTCTGCTAAACCCCAAAATTACCAAAATATACTTAGTGGTTGTTTAATTAGGTACACCTTTGCAGCATTCAGTAGGACCCTTTTCTCTCCAAAACCACTTCAACAGTTTATGAGTTGTGCATTCAGAGAAGCCCTTCTGCACACCACTGTCATACTGAGCTGTTATGTTTGCACTTGTGGCCTCCCTGTTAGCCTTAACAAGCCATTCTCCTCCGACCTCTCATTAAGAAAATGTTTTCGGCCACAGAACTCTATTTCTTTTGTTTATTACACCATTCTATGTGAGCTCCAGGCACTGTAGTGTGCGAAAAGCCCGGGAAGGTGGCTGCTTCTGAGATGCCGGAAACACCGCGTGTGGCACCAACAATCACACCACGTTCAAACTCACTTCCGTCACGTGACTTTTCTGATACTTAGCCAGTCTGTAGGTGAACCTCTTCATGCTCTGTCCTCTCTCTTTGTGCTCTATGTGCTCATATGCCGCCACTTGATTTGCTTTTCGAAGCAGCGGGTCAATACTCTGCAGAGACATTTTTAGGGACTGCTGCTCAGAGGTTTTCTACATTAAGGGGGCGTTCTCAATCTTTAAAGGGAGGTACTGTAAATCAAGCAAAAGGGGCAGGTCAGCCCCCCCCCTATGCTGACCACCAAGTGTGTGCATGTAGGCGTAGAAGCACCATCTTGACCCAAATCTTATTCCAAGGTATTATTGTGAAGTTGGCCCACCTTTATTTGGTATAGCCTCTACTCTACTGGGAAGGTCTTCCATTAGGTATTGGACATTGATACCATTCATGATGGGTACTGATGTCAGGTCGGCTATTGACGTTGTTATCTGTGAGCTGGTGTGAGCTTCCGCTTCTCAACTGAACTCGCTCCCAGTCATTTCCACCTTCACAGTCACTACATTTGGAGTTGACCAGGGCAGCTATGACAGGACAGAAATGTGGCAAACTGACTTGTTGGCATCCTCTGATGGTGCCAAGTGTAATGTCACCAGCCTCTTCTGCACAACCACCTGTTCTGCTGATAGTGTTTGTTACAGGAGATTGTGAGACCGTGTGCTTAATTATATACCTGTGTCAGCAATAGGTGTGGCCTATTTAGCCAATTCCTCTAATTACAAGATGGATTTCGACATCCATTTTGTCCATATAGTGTGTCTGTATAATATATACACTTTTTTCTTTTACTCATTGATTTCTTATGTTGCAGAAATGTTTTAGTCAGATAATTCTAAAAAATAGAAATGTAGCTGTGAAACGTGTCAACTGCGAGTGGGAAAACGTTTCAGCGCATTCTCTGACCGCAGGGATAACAACACTTTCTCCTTCAAATGCAGTAATAAGGCCAAAGACAAAATTCAGATTTTCTCAAGTCAATAAAAATATTTAGCATAATCTTTGCAAACATGTCGCCTGGAAGGCGGCTCGCTCAATATCAACATCTTATGAAGACCAATTAATCATATCCCTTTGCGTAACTTGTAGCTTACTCTGTGAGTCATAGGCTGGGATTGCCAGGAGCGCCGAGGTATGGATCCAAATCTCTGGCTCCCAAATTCCTTAGATATAATTGCTGCCTTATGTGACCTAGTTTACTGCTGAAATCTGTGAGTAGATACATCTTAGGAGTTAGCAGCGGGTGCCAGTGTGGACCTGACGAAGAGAAAGTGCCTTCAATCGACCTAGGATCAGCTTAGAGACGCAATGGACAGAATTATGCTGAGATGGGCTGGCCCTTTGTGGCTCTTTATAAATTTCCCTTTCATGGAAATTCAGCCAGCGGGTCAGAAGTATTGCTGTATGACCGGAATGTGGGGAAGTTGAGTGAGGATCCTATGTGGTCAACGCTGTCTACTTGGATAAAATATAAACAGACATCCATTTTGTCTCTTTACTTCAGACCACAAGTACATGGTGCCCTTCCCCAAACGTCCTTTATGTATCCATGTGTCTCTCCCGTGCACTGAAGCCAGAACAGGTGTCCTGGCTTTTTTGTGCACTGACCCTGAATGAAGTCCCGTTTTCCCGCCTCCTGTCTCCTTGTCACGTGGTTCGACATCCTGACTAGTCTTTACCATGTCATCCACAGAACCACCACAGGCGTGCCAGGCGCCTTTCGTTTCATCGCTGAACCAAATTCCAGTTAGCTAGTCAATGGCTATGCCTTTTGGACAATGGAGCAGATGTTAGATGATTATAGTATAATGCTTAATTTCCCTTTGGAACTCGATTCTGATCCATCGAAACTCTCTGCATTCCTGAAAGGTCCCTTTTTAAAATGATCTAGTCTCTGACTTGAACGACTGCCGTCGTCTTCAGCAAAGTTCACTTGTAGGTTAATTGACAAGGTAATTGCAGCCGTTGTTATTATTAATGCCTTGCTCATTAAAACAGATTAATTTCCCTCAACTTATGCATTTTGGAATCCATTATCAGTTTGTGTGGATTAGTTAGTAAAATCATAATTTGTTCAGAACAATTAATTGACAATGGATTAATAGATTGTAGGTGTCTGGGAGTGTTACGATGCAGTCTGCACACTGATTCTTCCTGAACTATCATCTGTGGGGCAGTGATCGTTCAAAGACCATCCATGTTGTCTTCCTGTCGTCTGCGTTGTGGTTTGTGTGTAGTCCCCGTTAGCTTATTATAAGGTGTGGTGTGGGACGGAGGACGGAAAGAAGCGGAGGATCGATGTCTGGAGATGAAGCTTGCTGTGAGTGAAAATTCACAGTAGATGATGTGCATAGATGTGTTAAAAACAAATCTGGATCGGAGACTCACTTATTTTGGGTAGGGAATGGTAGGCAGTGGGATTGTTCCCTTTTTATTCCAAAATTTATATAGCTAATTCATTTTATTGGAATAACATTGTGTCTCATGATTGTTCATATTCAAAACGCATGCATTATTCATAATGAATAATTGCTGTTTGAATGTGATAGCTTTAGAATCAAACAATAACTAATTACCTATTCATGTGCACGGCAGATGTGTCGATGCACCTTTTGAATTCTGACTAGGTCGTATTCTAGCCTTTTGTTCGGTAATTGTCATTGTGAAAATGGGCTCTAATTTCTATTCGTGGCGGGAAAGCGGGGGGGGGGGGGGGTGCACATTATTTTGACTATTGACAGTGTCGCCTGGAGAAGTGCACCCAACGGAAAA
>JAODKM010000046.1:5798422-5811833 GCA_026780845.1 Petrocephalus sullivani | reverse complement strand
TAGCTGGTACCATAATAGGCACTGGGCCTGGTACCTTAGCTGGTACCATAATAGGCACTGGGCCTGGTACCATAGCTGGTACCATAATAGGTACTGGGCCTGGTACCATAGCTGGTACCATAATAGGCACTGGGCCTGGTACCATAGCTGGTACCATAATAGGCACTGGGCCTGGTACCATAGCTAGCACCAAGGCTGGAACCATTGCTGGCACTGTATCTGTTGCTGTAGCTGGATTCTGGTACTGTAACTGGTGCTGTATTTGGTAGTGTGTCCGGTACCATAGCTGACACTGAGGCCGATACCATAACTGGTACCCTAGCTGGCATTGTATTTGGTGCAGTAGTTTGCATCGTGTCTGTATTTTGTCTGGTACCGTATCTGGTAGCATGTCTGAATCTGGTGACAGGTTGCCTGCTGTCACAGGCTCTGGCTTCTGTGCCACCTGTTTGCTCCCGGAGCTGCTTGCCGTCTGCCAAACGCAATCCATCCACGGAGGGCGCGGCCCAACGCATCCGCAGAGCGGTCTGAGTCACGAGACCCCAGGCGGCGTGCTGCACGGCGGCGGATGGTGTGCGTCTGTATGCACATCGCTCTCGGTGAGCCGGTCTCTGTGCGCCCGGATGCTCTCGCCGGTACCCCCCGATGCTCACAGTGCCCTGGATGTGGCGGTAAACCCTGGGGGCTCGTGCTCTCACCTGCAGACTGCGTCCTTCTCATTTGTCAGGCTTCTGCCGACCTCATTACCGGCAGAGCGCCGGCCCGGCTATTGTGCGGCCTCGCTGACTTTCTCGGCGTGCCGTTGACACACTCCGGCACACCACCCGGCCAGGGCCTCGTGCCCAGAGCAGCCTTTACATTCCCCCCCTCCTATTTTACACAGTCGTGTAGCACTTTAGCACTCGGAGCTGGACCGTCACTAGATAGCGAGCAGGGTACATTAATGAGGATTTCTCCTGGTGACGGGGTGACTCATCGGCGCGGGAGGGGGGGCGAGGGTGAGGTCCGGGCTGCGTGCAGAAACAGGCGGACCGGCTCCGCGTGGCTGCTTTCCGTCCCACGTCCCAAACAAAACACGGCCGATGGGGAATCGGCGCCTCTGATACAGGAAATAAGATGCAAATCCCGAAGGGGGAGATTACGGCAGAGCGGCGGGGAAAAGGGACACGATAAAATAAAAGTCAAAATGAAGTCTGCTCGTGGTCTGCGATTCGAACTGGTCGATACGAGGTGACATGCCGGTTGAGGATTACTGAATGATAACTAGTATCACTGGTTATAAAGAGACTGCATAATAAATGCTGTATTGGATGGTTAATGGAGGCTGTCAGCTATGAGTACATACTGTGTTCTTTATACTTAATATGGGGAAAAATGACACGTCTGTCATATTGTCACCCTGCTCCTAGCCAGGTGGATATAATCCCATTTACTGCCGCGCTCGGCTCCCAGGCCGTCGATCGCTCTGGATATTCGGGTGTTTACGTGCTAGCGGATTAGCGCCAGTGCTAAACGGCGAGCTCCCCTGGCACGTCTGCCGTTTACCTGGCACTTTCATCCGCAGCGATGTCCCCTTCCCCGTTTCCACGAGCTGGATCCATTTGCCTGAGTGATTTCAGTTCCTCAAGGGTACTGCAGGGCAGTTTCTCCTGGGGTTTGCGCCAACAGGCTGCAGGATACGAGTCCGCGTCCTTGACCACTGTGGCTGGCCTGAAAATTAAAAATTTTCAAACTGTTTAAGGCATTCCTGGAATTCGTACCCCCCCTCCACCCCCCCACTTTCCATTTATTCGGCAGGTGCTTTAATCAGCTAAGCATCAAATGTCTCCTGTCCTCTCATTACCGAGGTTTGGGGAGTATCGGTCCCGGCGATTTCAAATTATCTGAGAGTTTTTTTTCAATTAACTAAGAGATAAAGTGGGAAAGATGAAAGAATATAAATATCTATGGTGCTAAGATACAGTCTGCTGAAATTTACATTTAGAAATAAAATGAAACTCACGAATATTCATCGGAAATTCCCCCGCAATAAAATAGGCTGTCTGTTTTGTTTTTTTTTTTCTTCATGGTGTCTCAGAATGAGCGCAGTGGGTTAGTTTGGGCTCCGTTCAGATGCACCGACATAGATGTGGATTGGATCTGCATTAATTTGCATAACTCTGAGTTATTTTTATAAACGATTCCTCTGAACTGACAGCCGCGGCTCTCGGATTTCCGATCGGGTGTCGCCGAGTTCAGGAGTAACGCCTGCCGTATGTTGACTTTATGGATGACGCGCTGTTTTGCCTCCCTCTGATGTCCTGCCGTCTGCTGGGTCAACAAACCACAACATCACGCTGCTCTTCCGGGCGGCCTCATTCACACATAGCCAACTACTGTCTCTAATCTACAATTATAAAGCTGCTGCAATAGTAATTATTATTTTGTTGACACTTCTCTCAAAGCAGCTTGTAATTTCACCCATTTGTGCGGCTGACTTGTTATGCATTCTGGGCATTTTCTCCCTCCGGGGACTTGAACCAGAATGCTACCGGTTATTGCTACTGTATGATGTGTTCGGTGGAGCTGGTTTCCAGGAGGCCCTCCTACATGGAGAGCAGCAGGGGGCCCCGAGTTTAATGAAGCCGGGTCGTTTCTGGTGGGCATGTGCGGACTTAAAAAGTAGCAGGCGGATTCTGACAAGCAGGTAATGTGGCGGTAGGCTCTGCCTCTTTGTCTTCTCTCTGGGGGCTGGGAGGAGGGACCAGGGAAGCCCCCCCAACGCAAGCAAGCCCGCCTCTCAGAATCGTCTGCTTCCTTCACCCCTCAGCTTCCTCCTGTGTTTCCCCGCTCCCCTAACAAGCCCTTGGAAACTGCCCCAGGGGCATTCGTCCCATCAATCTACACAGGCTGACCCCAAAGCAGCCTGCCCTGCCTCATGAAGCCCCCTGCTTCTGCTAATTGAAATCTCAGCAGGGGGAATGAAGTCTTCAAACATAAAAAAAAGCAGAGTTGCAGAGGCAGGCAGGTTTAACGGTCCTTCGCTGAGTGACACACCCGGCTTTGGTGTCCACCGATCGATAGGACCGCCATGTTCCCCGGGCCATAAAGCCTCCAGAAGGTATGGTGTGGAATCCCATGCTTGTTCTCCTTTGCTGGTCCTGATGTCACTAGCCCTTTGGATACCCCCTGCACGCAGTATTTTTGGCTGGTAATACACACACAGGACACAAACTTGTGGGCCAAAGACCCCATGGGGGCAGATGTTTGTTTTTTCTGAGGAGGGGGGGCTCAAGGGTGGACTCTCACCCTCATCTTTTTGAGCATCTGGGATTGCACTGGAATTAAAAGACAACCCTGGACTTTGGGGTCCCCCAGGGTAAATTTTCCCAAGTGGAGGGGGCATCACCTCAATAAGTGTGTTCTCAATGAGAAAAATTTTGCCAGCCCATCAGACCCCCAGTCCAGCCTACATGTTCCATCTCCTGCTTAATTAGACTGGGAAGATCGCCTTCTTCTTGTGTATTCTCACGTCATTGTGTGTTGGTAGAGCGGGGGTGCCCCCAGTTTTCGAGGGCTAATGGCACTTTGTTCAAATATCCTAGTCCTCCTAGCACCTTGCCTGTGCCCTTACAGATGGCACAGTCAAGCCTGTGCTCCCCGAACATTCTAGCCCCACTCCGTCCTGCTCGTCATTCAGCTCGTAAGCCGGAGGCGGACATTGTGCCACTCGATAAGCTACGACAGTGAGACGCCTGAACACCGACTTTATTCTGGGAACTAGGGCTGAACAATTTTAAGAAAATATCGAATTGCGATTTATCTGACACATATTGCGATTGCAATTTGATTTGCGATTTTTTTTTTTATTTTTTTTTCTCAGTGTTCAATACATGTGTATAAAAAACTGTAACTGAGCACAGCCGTACATTGAAGTCTGAACTGCGCTATAAATTAATCCAAAGATAAGATTGGAAATATATAAATTGAATCCAAAATGTATTTATTCTAAAAAAAAATGATATAGAACGTACATCTAATAAACCATAGAACAATTCTCTAGCAACCCGAATATGGTAAAGTGATTGTATTTTTACATGCACATTTTAGGTGCCGCGTTTGCAAACAGCGCTGGACCGCTTTTTTACCCTCAGTAAAGTGTTTCTGGAAAGTCCCATGTACATAAGGGTCAAATTAGCAGAGAACAATGATGCATAAAAGTCGCAACTGTGTTAAGTGAAATAAAGTAAAGAAAATAAAACAATTCCAGTAATAAAAACATTAGGGATCTTGGGGCTAACGCTGGGAACAATCTCTGACCATTACATAGGTAGGTAATTCACTTACGGCTCAGCAGCGGAACCAATATTTTTCTGCACTGCAAATGTAACATTTTCCTTGGGTTTCACTTGTCTGTTGTTTGTGGGGTATACGCAGTCACTTTGGGCTACTTCTGATTAGTGAACATGATTGGCATGCGAGGAGCACAGCACTTCTGTTTGGTGAGACTGACTGTCACACAAGGAGGACGGAATGAATTTGCAAAACTATTCTCGCTACAATTTTAAACCATGGGTCAGACGTACTGTATAATGCATATCCTAAATCGCAGCCTTTGCGATTTGCTAATTACATTGTTTAAAATTGCGATTTCGATTTGAAATTGATAAATCATTCAGCCCTACTGGGAACTTACCCGAACACCATCTACACTTCATCATTCCAAGCATCCCCATCACTTAATTTGAAATCACAAGGAAAAAAAAACACATATCAGGTCTGCGTATATATCTTGTGGCTGTGTTGAGATATTCCATTTTAAACGCCTCTCCGTGGAGACTCCTCTGTGACTGCTGTTCTGGGACTAGCTCACAACAAGTGAGTTTGTCTGACTCTGTGGAGGGGGGGGGGGGGGGTACTTGGGAGACAAATAAGCTCGAAAAAAAAAGTGAATAATAAAAAAGCGTCATTGCAAATCACCCCGCAGAGACAATGAAGGTGGAGAGATGGAATTTTAAAACCAGGAGCACGCCAGTGGGGGATGAGTTTCACAGGAATATGTATCCACACGTTTTCTTTTTATTACTATTTTGTTCCCATGCCGACTCCTCTGAAAAGCGAAGGAGGATGCTAGACTGTGGCCCCTAGGCCGCAGTGCTGCTTGACAAGCAGTCATTGGAGCTGGGTGCTGGGGCGGGGGGCCGAGATCCGTTCAGCCTGGGGGGCCATATAGAAAAGGGCATACCGGAAAGGGACCCAGGATGTTTAGTACGAGCTCAGGACGGCAGCGCCTGGCACAAACACGGCTGAGAGCATCTCCTCGTCTTGCAGATAATATGAAAATGTTATTTAGTTGTACATGCCTATGGAGATGCTGTTGCTTATTATTATTACGCATTTTGTGTCCTAATATGTCACGTTTCCCTTCTTTGTCTGACTGCACTGTCAGAAAAATGGGCCTTGGTACAGATTTGTTCCTCCAGTTACAGACAATACCAATGGTCCCCCAATGGTCCCCCAATGGTACAAAAATGTTCCTCAGAGTCCATTTCTGTACGTTAAAATGTATATTTACCTACAGCTTGGGGGACCCTTGAGGGTACAGCCCCCATGACAAGTAATTGTACCCTCAAAGGTACAAACTGGTACTTTTGGGGGCACTTTGAGTCACATGGGTACAGGCATAGGGGCCTCTCCTAGACCACTCTGCTTGTGCTCCTTCGGGCTTCCAGTCAATACTGTCATGGCACACAGCATGCGAGGATGTCTGTAAGGTGCCCCCTAGGGATACCAAGGGGATGGCGCATGTCTACGTTTGCAGTTAATCTGTCGATTTATCGATCCATCTTTTCATTTCCTTTGGAACCCGAAAAAATTTTGATCGCACGGCAGTAAGGTGTCCGCACAGCAGAGTGGCAAAGATTACATCAAGCGAACTCAACACCGTACCGAGGTTGAGGATTTGCAGATTATTGCACCATGGAGGAAACAGAAAAAAGTACTGCTGGAATAAGAAAATACTAAATTTTAGTCAGTGTAAGAAAGAAAGACTTTAGGCAGTATTCAAAAGCCATGTACAAAAGGGTGTGAGGAACGAGAGGTGCAAAGCACTAAACGCCTTGCACGCTTTTTAGCATTTTTACGCTATGACTGATGTTTTAAATTTGTTTGTGCGAGACGTCAAATAAATGTTTCAGCTGTCAGCTACAAGAGCCGGAGCATCACCAAGTTTATAATGAAATCTGCGACTATAAAATTTCTTTCCGGAGTTATCCGGCCCATTACAAAGCGAGGCACTTCTCAGAGTCTTGATGTCCGAAACAATTTTCTGACATCCAGTCTATGAGAGGGAAGCAGCAGTGTTTGGGGGGTGGGGGGGGGGGTAATGGGCTGATATTTAGTGGGGGGGTGTACTGGAAGATAGCTGGCATACAGGAGCTCTAAGTGAATCTGTGGGCCCCCGCAGAGCTAGCAGGGGGTGTCTTGAGGCCAACCTCACGTCTACCCAGGGGGAGATTGGGGATTTGAAACTAAAACAAGAATAGGCTGTGCTGGGGGGCAGCGGGGGGCAAGTGATGTGATGGAAGTCTCTTTTGTTATTGTGTATTTTGTATTTCAGTGGATAGACAGCATCTGGGTTCCAGAGGTGAATCATGGAAAAGGACGTAGTCCACGGGCCATGCATGTGTGTCGTGTGTAGACGTGCATGTAAGCAGGCATAATCGGGTGCAGTATACCATGCTCGTGGGAGTTTAACTTAAAAATGTTCTGAGGGCGGAGCAAGAAATTATTGGATTAGAGAGAGAACCAATCATATGTCTTGGACCCACTTCCTCTACAATCTGATTGGTTATCGCTCTAAACCAATCATTTTTCATTTTGCCCTAAAACATTGTGTAAGTAAAACTCCCACAAGTATATACCGTGTGTGTGCGTGTTTCTCTGTTGTCATCTTCTGACAAGCCTCTTCAGGGTAATTTGCCTGCTTTTCCCTGCAAGGCTCATTCAAGTGCTAATGACAATAAATCTCCTTCTCTGCCGTACGCTCACGCTCCAGCCACTTAGCATACCTGTGCTTCCTGTTTGCTCACAGGCAGCTGTCAAGCAACCACGCGCCCATCAGCTAAAGCAGTGCTTCCCAGTCCGGTCCTCGGGGACCTGCAGATGGTCCATATTTTTGTCTGACGGGGAGCTGGGAGAGAGCAAAAATGTAGACCATCTGCGGGTTCCCGAGGACCGGATTGGGAGAGACTATGTTAAAGGATCACTATAGGCAGGAGGTCCGAGTTTCCACCGTGATCCACTGCTACAGACCAACTGTCTGTCTGCATGGATGATCGCTGTGTGCTGGGAGTTTGCAGCTTGACCATAACCACAAAACCCTTCACTTCTGACCTTTGTACAGTCTTATTTGCATCTTGTCTACAGAAAAATTCATAGTATTTTTATTATTATTGTTTTGTTTGGGGTAGGGTTGCTAACTTTGGTCAGCTTGCTAGAGTAAGATTTTCAAATTGAAGCAAGTCTGCAAATACAGTTACATGAATGTCAGAGTTTTATTACCTTGTAAATAGTCTGTAGGGTCTGCAAACTACATGATGTTTTTGATGTAGCTAATTTTGTGGTTTGTAATGGAATAATATAGGTTTGCTGTTAGATTTCTCACGTGAGCAGGAGAGTCTGCAGCATGGGGCAGCATGGTGGTTCAGTGGGCAGTGCTGTGGCGTCAGGGTTTGAATCCCTCTTCTGATTCCTGAACTGGACTTTCCTCTGGGTTATGCAGTTACCTGCTTCGGCAGAGACCCTAATGCGCCCGCAGTGTACAATGCAGGTGTGTGTGCCATCGCCGGCCCGCCAACCCCCATACCATGCCCCCCCCCCCACGCCTTCTGGGACTCCTGCCGGCCCATGCTGGCTAAGCTGTTACGGAAGCAGGGTGGATGGGTGTCTGTAAATTGAGCAGTTAAGGAAGTACAAAGGGACGGGTGCGTGCAGCAGACCTGCGGCCTGACAGCCCCCCGCGCTCCCCGCTGCCTCCTTTTGTCAGCCGGGGAAATTGCTTTGCTGTCCATGCCGGCTCCCTCATCAGCGCATCCGGGTCTCCATAAACGGACAGGATGGGATGCGACAGTCAGCATCCTACCCGTTTCCTTCAGCCTCCCTCCTGTTCTACTCTTATCCAGAACAAAACCACTAAGGGTGCATCTGACATGAAATTGTGCCATTATTTACACTTGTTGAGACACATGCAAGTATATATAGATGAGTGCAAAGCTTTGGGTTTCTGTGCGGGGTCAGCCGTTTGTCTGCCATCTCTGGAGTATTTTGGCGGGGGGGGGTTAAGGGCCTTGCTTGAGGGACTAACTGGTATGCGATTATTCTGCTAAGGCCGGCGCTCAAACCAGCAACCTTCCAGTCACAGGTTCAGGTGCAGATGTTGAACCTAACAGATGTTGAATTCCACACCGCCCCCTAGTGTGGAAGCAAAGCCCCCACAACCACGTCACAGTCACGGACCGACTGGCTTCCACCTGAGTATCCCTATTATTAATCTGAGGGTGGCACCCCTTAGGTACCCTTATAAACACAGGTCAGGGGGATCCTTGGGGGCTCGTCATAGAGCCTGACAGGTGTGAAATCGCCATGACATCAGCATCTCTCGTAGTTGTCCTTCGGCACAACTGTTTTCCGGAGCGACGAGGACGCTGCCTCAGAAAATACAGCAGGGCCGCTACAAGGAAGCACGATTATTGTCTGAATTAGCGCTAATGAATTCATTTTTGCCTCTGTGTCGAGCTGCAGCTGGGCACAGCGCCCTATCGTGCAGCTGGGCGTCATGCGCATCCTTTCCGCAGGAAGGGGATTCGCCCTTTAAGGAAGACGCCCGTTCGCCCTTTAAGTTTCCTCACTGAAAACCAGCCCAGGCGCTTGTGGGAAATTCAGAGTTCTTCCGCAGAAAACAAGTTTATTTCCTCTTAAGACAAAGCCAAAAAAAAAACCACCCCTTTTTCAGAAAGATTGAAAAAGGCGAAGATCAGCTATACATTTATAAACCGCATTTATATTATATGAAAAAATGTAATGAGGGATTTGGCGCACCATCCTATAATTAATTTCTTGTTTTCGCTCTATTATACCCGAGATCTCAGTTCCCTCACTAGCAGAACGAGACACATTCCCCGTCGTGGACTCCAAATACACAGAATAAATCTACACACACACACACAGAAATGATGCGTAAATTGGGTACCTCCTTAACCTCCAGAGAATATTTTTAAAAAGGCACAGTTATATTCGGGAGTCAGTGACCCATTTCGGTGATTCCAGTGAGCCGTCTACAGAAAGCGAGGTGTGGACGTAGCAAAACCATGAATGAACATCCAATTTTTTACATACTGATCCAGCACAGAAGCTGAAACGGCGTATCGTGACAAAATGGCGACCGGACAACCATGCCGACACGTCACACTTATCTCTTTGCACTGCGTGGTTTCAGCGGTTCTTCTCCAGCATTGTGTGTCAGTCATGAACAAACGGTGAACATACCCGCCTTTATGCTCTCCGCCTACCGTCAATCGAGAGAGAGAAAGACAGAAAGAAAGGAAGAAAGAGAAAGAAAGAAATAGAGAAAGAAAGAAATCAACACGGTACAGAACAGTCCTGTGATCTGGCCCGTTGGAGGTAGCTAGAGTAAAACAGGACATGTCAAAGGATGGAGCGGGAAGATGTGTGTTAGAAAGACACATGCATGTGAACTTAGAGCTCAGCGATGCTGAGGACACCAGACTGTTTGCAATGAACTCGTATCATCACAACGATAACCAAGCTTCTGGGAAACCTGACTATAAATAAGAAGACCCCCCCAGCACAGTCCATTTCAGTTCCAAAATGCAACCATTCCAATAAAATTCCAATGCCAATCAGTGTATACAAATATTATTTGCCATACGAATGGCACATAAAATTTTGCTTATTCATAGTATACCATGGAACAATCACAACGCTGCATAATACCTTAATAGTGAAAGTAATTCACTGTTATTTTTTGGTGTTGCAGGCCTTGGATTGACTGAACAGGTGTACTCTGTGTCATGATTGGCTAGGCAGGTATTCCCTGTATCTGGATTGGTTGGGAGGGAGTTCTATTTCCGGTTACAGCCGGTCACATCAGGATTGAGCTACATCAGGAAGGCTTCCCACGGTCTTTCATCCTGTGACAACCATATTTCATCATATTCAGTTCTAGTCCAGTGCAGTGTGACTGCCTTCTTAATCTCCTTAAAGTTTGCTCCTAAATGTCTTGCTGATAATTAGGTTGGAATTACCTGACCAGTGTGAACTGCTGTTTACTCTTATCACCTGCGATAACGGAGGTAGCAAAGGTTGCAAGAGGGAAGCAGATTGAGAGTGCAGTGGTATCTGTGTGGCTGTGTGTGTGCGCGTGGTGAACAGGTGTGTGCTGGCACCCGCGTGTACATCTCTGTGGTTTTTCTGCATGACTGTGTACCCGTGTGCCCGCCTGTCTAAATGGCACAAACACAATGACAGTGGCCTAGTGTGAGAAATGCAAAAGGAGGCAATATTATGTCCTGTTGGAGCCCTTACCTAAAGGGGGTACTGACATGCCAGGAGAGGACAAGGGGGACAGACAGTGAGAAGACAGGCAGGGACAGACTGGGAGAAGACAGGGAGGGACAGACTGGGAGAAGACAGGCAGGGACAGACTGGGAGAAGACAGGGAGGGATAGACAGGGAGAAGACAGAGAGGGACGGACAGGGAGAATACAGGGAGGGATGGACAGGGAGAAGACAGAGAGGGACGGACAGGGAGAATACAGGGAGGGATGGACAGGGAGAAGACAGGCAGGGACAGACTGGGAGAAGACAGGGAGAATACAGGGAGGGACAGACTGGGAGAAGACAGGGAGGGATGGACAGGGAGAAGACAGGGAGGGACGGACAGGGAGGGATAGACAGGGAGGGACGGACAGGGAGGGATAGACAGGCAGGGACAGACTGGGAGAAGACAGAGGGATGGACAGGGAGAAGACAGGGAGGGATGGACAGGGAGAAGACAGACTGGGAGAAGACAGGGAGAAGACAGGGAGTGATGGACAGGGAGAAGACAGGCAGGAAGAGACTGGGAGAAGACAGGGAGGGATGGACAAGGAGAAGACAGGGAGGGACAGACTGGGAGAGGACAGAGAGGGATGGACAGGGAGAAGACAGGGAGGGACAGACTGATAGAGAGACAGGAAGAGGACAGAGAGCATCAGGGAGGGAGAGACAAGGAGAGGACATAGGGTGGGAGGGGGGAAAATAGGGAGGACATAGCGACATGGAGAGGATGGGGAAGAGTGGGAAATAGCAAGAAAACAGAGAGAGGGAGAGAGCAGGAGAGGACAGGAAGGGAGAGACTATAAATGGACAGAGTCACGGGTGTGAGGGAGAGGAGCCATTCCTCCAGAGCATCCCCTTCTGCAGGCCTCCTTTTGCACTGAGAGCTCTGCACTTGCTTACGGCGTGCTGTTCTGTGCCTCTGAGGCTCTGCCCCTGCTCACTCCACCACTTAGCTCTGCAGCGAGGCGAAATGGGGGGGCTGCGGGGGGGACTTGGGAGCGAGGCAGCGATCTGGACCAGTGGCCGCGCACCGTGCGTCTGAGAGCACACTCGCTCCGCTGCTGCCGCCACCGCCGCCGTCCGCGTGGGTGTTTCGGTGGGCGCTCGGGCTCTGAGGGGGGGGGTCCTGCCAACACCGAGCTGTGGTGTCACTTCAGGCGTGGATGCAGCATTCCCACGGAGGGGTGCAGTGAGGCACGGCGAGGCGGGATTAGTGACGGAGCGCGGCATGGAGAAGCGGACAGGTAAGCAGGACTCCGAGCAGAGCGGGGCGGGAAGGCTGAACTCGCGGAGGGGCTCTCTGGGGGTTTGTCTCTTTTATTATTTATCAGCGGCAGATGAAATAGGTCCTTCACGTACGCTCCGCTCTCACCTGCCGGGAGACGCCTTCCGCGGTGCCCGCTCGACTCTTTGGCTGCTTTTCTGCGGCTTTCCTGCAGCTTTGCGACTTTGTGTGACCGGTGGCTGCCGGTGAGTTTCCCGGAAGCCGACCCCAGCGAGGCCCCGGGATGCTTCGGTGCGTAAGGGGATGCAGGAACAGTGGCAAGGGGCGGCCCGCCATCAGCAGCTGCCACAATC
Source organism: Petrocephalus sullivani (assembly GCA_026780845.1). Lineage (NCBI taxonomy): Eukaryota > Metazoa > Chordata > Actinopteri > Osteoglossiformes > Mormyridae > Petrocephalus > Petrocephalus sullivani. The sequence continues at coordinate 5,799,656 of JAODKM010000046.1, read as the reverse complement.
AGTCGTCTCTCTAAAATACTACAACATTATACTTGCACTTATCTGTATGTATGTGTATAACAAAAATGTATATTTAATTATGTGCAATGCATATATTTTTATAGATAAAAGGAAGAAAAATTATATAAACTGAATTACAGGAGAGCATGTAAATTAATATAAGTGAATATTTTTATAACACACCGGTAGCTTTAGTGAAGGATGCCTGTAAGGTTTATTGGGTTTTGTGTGCAGGGTATAATTTTTAATGTGCTGTTTTTGTGATATTATTAGAATTGATTGCTTGGTTCAGGGGAGTGTGAGCATGCTGGTAGCAGACCCTCGGGGGGCACTGCCGTGCGGGTGAGCTACTGGCCAGCACTGTGTCCCGCGATGCCTCTACGGCACGAGTGTGCGTCAGGCTGATGGCCATAGCTAATCAGGGGAGACTGCAGCCAGGTCAGAGCCGGCCAACGGCTTTAGGTACATGCACACCTCTGCTCAAATAACCTGCACACTTCTGCTCAAATAACCTGCACACTTCTGCTCAAATAACCTGCACACCTCTGCTCAAATAACCTGCACACCTCTGCTCAAATAGCCCGCACACCTCTGCTCAAATAGCCCGCACACCTCTGCTCAAATAACCTGCACACCTCAGCTTTAATGCCTAAGGAACTCAATCCAGCTGAGTGAGATACTGAGTGAAGGTTTTGCGGGAGAGACAGCGCAGGGACAACAAGACGAGACGGACAGACAGTCACTTTACTTACTTATTTCATTCATTTAAGATTTTTAGTACAAAATGATCTTGTATCTGTTGTTTCTGTGTTACACTTTTCTAAATGTTTACCATTATTTTAAATTTGTTAAAAGACTGTAAAAGAGGACTCTGTCTTGTATTTTGTTTGGTTACTTATGGTTAAAGTTTGGGCTGGGTACAGGTTACGCGTGTCTGGATTGGGATTAGGGTTTTCCCCATAGAAATGAATGGACGGTCCTCACTAAGATAGGAATACAAGCGTGTGTGTGTGTACCTCTGCGGGTCATGAGCACAGGCGCTCAGCGTCCGGAGCGTGGCAGCGTGGGACGGTGCCATGGCCCACAATCCCCGCAGGGGTGACAGGATGCCAAGCTGAGCTCTGCCGGCCATGTGGCGCTCACCCCCCCCCCCCCCCCCCACCCCCCCCCCCCCCCCCCCCCCCCCCCGCCCCCCCCCCCCCGCCCCGCCCCCCGCCCCCCCCCGCCCCCCGCC
>JAODKM010000046.1:5778358-5797801 GCA_026780845.1 Petrocephalus sullivani | reverse complement strand
CCCCACCCCCCCGGGCACACGGCACGGCCCGGCACTCGTCACGGGGCTGCGCGGGCCCCGGCTTCCCGTCAGAGGCCCTAATTAGCCAGGATGGCCGTCTGCGCAGGTGCCCCGTCAGCCTGCCACCGTGCGAATGGCATCTGCGTTCCCCCTGCGTCTGAGGCTTAGCGCAGGGAACAGGCTAACCACGCATTACTTCTTTAACGGTGACTGCCAGGGCGATTTAATTTTTGCCGTGTATGTGTGTGTGTGTGTGTGTATGTACAGGTTTTGCTATACTTGAAGACCATGGACCAAAGGATCACTAGCGATAGTGACTAGCGATGTAATTTTTTTGGTCCTGACTACTTCACTACTTCAGACATCATTTTATAAAATGTGAGTGCAATCAAAAAGGCAAGGATGCCAAAAGTCTTATATTTTGTTTGGTTACTTATAGTTAGGGTTAGAGCTGGGTGGGGGGGGGGTTAAGTTTGTCATAGTTGGGATTTCGGTTCTTCTCATACAAATGAATGATCGGTTCCCACAAGGATAGGAATTCAAGCATATGTGTGTGAGTGTGTGTGAGTGTGTGTGGTGGGCGGGGGGGGTGGGGGGTGCTGCCGTGCCCGCCTGGTCGATGGCAAGGAGTGCGATGAGGGTTATCCTGTGTCTTTACAGACAATTAGATTAAGCAGGGAAGGCGACATGAATGAGTAACAGCAAGAGCCGTCCTCAGAGGCCGGTGAGTCATCGTGCCGAGGTCTGCTCCCAGAGCCCTCAGCACTGTGGGCTGTCTCTACCCGAGCTACACTCCCCTCAGAGGGGAGCGGCGGAGTCCAGCCCACCCCCCGCCCATTCAGATCACCGTGCTTAAGCGTGCACCTCACTCCCCCACCCCCTCCAGCCCTTTGTTCGCAATTTAATACTTGGACACATCTATGCTTGTGCTTCTGTTTGCCTAGTGATGAAGGTAAAAGCTTGCTGAAGAGGGAGAGGCTGATACGTTTGAGTCCACGGTGACATAAATAACCCAGCGGAGGATACGGAGGGGAGTGCAGGGTGTGTCTCACAATATATGGGGGAGCTGGGGGGTGGGGGGGTCAGGTCCTGCAGGTTCTGGTGAGACAAATCTAAGAAAAAATGTTTGTGGCTCGATAAGGCTCATTCTGTCCGGGGATGTACCGCTCTCACGCGTTTGGGGAAGGAATTTAATTTCTCTGCGCTTTGATCTTCCGAGAGGGCGAGAACTTCTAAAGACTCCAGACAGGGAATTGTGGGAACACTGGGGGGGGGGCATAGGAGGGAGAGGAGGGTGGAGGAAAGTAGGGCAATAGGGTTTTTTTTCCAGCGATGGAAGATAAGAATAGAGTTCTTGCACAAAACAGCCGACTTCAAAGGCGGATATTGAAATGTAATTAGCGGAGTGTAATTACTCATCCGTCAGCAGTCAACAGCTGAGTGTCGGGACGCGGCGGCTGCCGCCGTGCGCTGCTGCCTTTCCGGGGGCGCCGGCGTCAGCGTTTCTCTGCCGGCCTCGCCACCGTTCCACGGCACTCCGGAGATGATAGTCGGATAATTAGGGAGGCGAGCTGAGGGCCCATCGACACCTCGTAAACAGCTTCGCAAACGCGGGCGGGGCAAGACCTAGGCACGCCTGACCCCGGTGTTTGCTTCTGATTGCTACGGCGACCTCCATCGCCCCCCCCCGCCATTCCCCGCCCACTCACGGTTGCCTGTCGCAATGTAAAGCAACGCTGACTACGTAAAATGCAACTCTGACGGTGTTGCATTTTCACTGTAATGTCATGAGTGGAAGAGTTTTTCTGGTTCCGGCCGTGGTACCGGGGAAGCTGCCGTGTTTAACACTTCATTTAAAAAGAGTGCAAACAGTGCGTGGAAGGCAGCGTTCTCGTCCCTGTGCGCCGCTGCGTCGTCGGGGGCACTGTACCGCGTGACTGGTGGGACTGTCTGTTTGTTTTATTGATGTTCCCGCTTTTTTAATGACTTTTAACGGATTCGGTTTGATCAGCGTGCCTTTGAAAGCCTCCTGTATTCTCTTTGATTCCGGCTGCATTTTGGCGGGAAGCGGCAGCCACCGTGCATCTGTTTCTTGCGCCATGTGATTTTTATTTATTTTTTTCAGTCAGCAGGGAGGAGACCGTCATGAGGACGCTGCCCCCGGACGCTTTTCCCCCATACATGTGACTTCAAAACCCACCCGAACGCAAAGCTCGACAGCATCTTTGCGGTCACGTGCGGTCTGATGTGGGGCGCGCGCACCGGCACGTGAACCCAAACCCACCCCCACCCCCTTCACGGAAGTAGGCCGACACATAAATAACGTGCATCGCAGAGTTCCCAGCGATCAGGCTAAGGAGTGCGCTGGGAACGCGAGAAGGAAATATAATTTGCCAGGAGATGAAAGGCGGCGGGCGGACAGGCCCCCTGCCGCTCCCCGCTATGCGCCCAGCCCCGTCCTGCTGACATGCTTTCTGCTACGTCTGAATGAAGCCGGGGCAGCGAGGTTGAGCGAGTTATACTGCCGTGTATAACGCGGCGGCAGACGGGGGTGTTCCTACCGCGGGGTCTCTCAGGCCGAAATGAGGGGGCATATTACACCGGTGGTGATAGTAAACAATAAATGGCAGGATTTGTGGGATTAAGGTATTAACATCAAATTAAAATAATATCGAGCTGGGGAAGTCGGATTGGATGACGATCTTCGTTGTGATAGGCTGTTTTTTCCATCCTCTCCCTCAAGCTCAGAAATGGTTGCTTCAGACACACTCCCCTCTGCTGCTGCATAGCCTTTTTATAGTGTTGCACCTTATTATCTCGACGGGCAGCTCAGACGGAGTCCTAGGTGGTCGATGCAGCAACTGTCGCGGCTGGTGTCACAGAGCGTGGCTCTGAATGGCTGCATCTGTCCCCTCCCGCCCCACAGTGGGGTCTTATAAATGCCGGTATGAGAGCGGCTGTGGGGTCTTTGATGAGACCTGCACCTTTGAGTAAGGGAAATGAGAATAGGCAGGGGAAAATGCATGGTATGGGGGCGCGGGCCATCGAACGCGGGGTCCTCTGCCACACGCCCCCGGCAGGGTGCAGCTACAGGTCGATAGGGGGGGGGGGTTGCGAATTCCTCGCCGGACGGGGGCCGCTCATCACCTGCGGCTGCTGCTCCCGCGCTTGCTGTTCCACGTTTCCTCCAGGGGTCAGGCACATATTCCGCGCCGCCGCCGCGGCCGTGCTCGCTATCAGAGACCTCGTTAGCCACTTCTGTTCGGCTTCAACTTTTTTAGTGCATGAAGGAAAAAAAAAACACTAATGAAAAACAAGGGAAATTAAATGTCAGATGAGCCCGCAGTGCCAAGCCCATAGGAGGAATTTAGGGGAACTGCATTGCTTAGTATAATTAAATTTCGATAGTTAAAGCACAATTACTTTTTTTGTAATTAACGTGAGCCTGAAAACGCTCCGTTCCCCTGCAATCAGCCTCTCGCCGTAAAACCTCTAAGCTGCCCTGTCCCCCTCGCTGTCGCCGCCAAACCGTGAAGGTTATCTCCAAAGCCTTCCGCTCTGCCTGGACCTGGAGAGAGGCCGTCAGTGCCCCGGAACAAACCCCCCCTTCCCCAGCCCCTGGCCCGCTGCCAGGGCCCCAGCCGAGCTATCTTGGTGTCCAGCAGCTAGGGTCCCAGCAAGGTCCAACCACTGTCCAGCAGCTAGGTTCTAAGCAAGGTCCAACCCCTGNNNNCCATCGTCATTACTTAGCAACCTAGCACCGGTGTCACCCTAAAATTGCAAATCAGAACTCTTGGCTACAAATCCGAAATTCCTGCACAGAATTTTAACATTTAAACTTATGAACTCGGGTTACAATGCCCCCCCCCCCCACTCTGCTTAAGTTTTTAGCTTTTATATCAGTGGAGAGAGCTGTTATTGTTAGTCTCTTGATTTTTATATACTTTGCGATAAATATGTTAACTGACATGAGGATGAGGCTGAAGCAAACATTACAACTTTGGATGTAGTCTTATGATGCCTTTGTGACTTGAGGCAGCGTCCCCCCCCCCAACTTATTCTGGCTATCTCTCATCCTGCCAGTCCAATGGCAGGGGCGAGCGTCCTCTCAAAAGTCTGCGTTTTTTATAGCCGAGAAACGCAGAGTGGCCCCGGGGGTGGGGGGGGGTTAACCCGTCCTCCCCCACAAACTGAGGCTGATGTGACACGCGACTGAGTGTATGTGTGTGTGTATATATGTGTGTGTGTGTGTGCCTGCCTGTGCGGGTGTGTGTCCGTCTCTACACTCCGTACCTTTCTGGCCCCCGTCCTCCGATTTGTAACTTCCTCCTTCTGTTTGTCCGTTCCCCAGGTGGCCCCCTCCCTCCCACTCCTGCCTCCAGCCTGCTCCCACCTGCCCCTCCTCCACCTTCCGGCCCCCTCCAACCCGCTCCCCCGGCCGTCAGAGAGTGCCAGGTGCCACTGCTCGACAGCAGCTGCCCCCGCCCCATTCTGGAGTCTCACGCTGATGATGAGTTCTCCCCCAACTCCTATCTGTTACAAGCCTGCGGTCCTCTTCCGCACCCCCCCTCCTCGGGTAAGACCCCCTCGCCCCTCTCACACGGGTGCTGCATCCTGTCAGGACACATCGTGCTATAGAGGGGATGATGTCTGATATAAAGGTTAAAAGCTGTCCCCTCTGCTCTGCAAGCGTACTGCAGGTGTAATGAGCGTGTGCAGCTGATGGGCTAATGTCTCCATAGCTACCTCGTCTGTGCATTTTTTTTTTTATTATTTTTTTTTAGCATATTCCGTATTTTGGTCCCCCGGTACTCGATTGATTTCGGCTGTAAATGGACGTGAGACAGTAGTGCTGGAATGCGGGAATCAAGGTTCTGTGATCGCGTTAAGTGGGAAACTCACCGAGGGAGACATCCATGGGTTTCGCTGCTTTCTCTGCCTCCTGCGCAGTAGTTTTCTGATCCCGGTTTAATTTCACGTAGAATTTGTTTCATCGCAATGCGAGCTGCTCCCTTTTTTTCAAAATCAGTTTTTTTAAGTGTGGTTAATAGGAAGTTACTTGTTTTCTATATGTGTGTGTATTATTTACATTTAAATTATAAAGTTTTTCAATTACAATGAAATATTGTTGACCAACTTTTAAAATAAAATAAAATAACTAAAATAACTAAAATAACTGATCATTCAGCTTTTTAATGGTATTTAGATCATTTAAATATTTAAGACACTTTATTTACTGATCCGCTGAAATTATGGTAATATTTGTCATTTTATCTTTCTTTTTTGTGCTACTGATGGGTCATTCTGATATTTTTTATAGACTAAAGGTTGAGGGGGCAATGCCCCTACTGCAACAGATCCCAAGGCATTCATTCTTACTTCAGTCAAAAATAAAAACTTGGCTAATTTCATATAAAACGGCGGCTGTTTAATGTCAAAACCATTTAAAAATCTGTGTTTCTCTGAAGTCCGTTTATCAGCATGGCTATCAAGCAGACAAATTCAGCTGTCTGGGAACCAGACTGAAGTAAAAAAAACAACAATGTGATATGATTTACCCTGAAAAACAAGAGAGGATTTTTTTTTTTTTGGTTTTTTGAAAATTTTGAGAGTCCCATAGATGCCAACAGCCCAAGACAAATTGTTGACCAGTTGACGCAAACAAATAAGGTGAATTGCTGGATGAAGAGCATATTTTCGATCACAAACTGTGAAGTGACCCCACCCCCCTCCATCAGCAGCTTCCCCCTTAGGTTATCGTAGTCCGTTGGCATCACGATCCCGGCAGCCTGGATCCTTCAAGCGTCCTGTCTTAAGAATTACCCCGCCTTGAGTGACTCTGTCTTTTGGCCCAGCTGCTTTATATTAAGGCCTCTGATGAAAAGCCTGTGGACTCTAAGTAGAGGATGAATGCGATGCTGACAGGCACAGGCCAAAGAGATTAGACAGATATTTCCCAGACTTTATTACTCGAAATTTCCTACCCGTGATCGGTGGCTGAGTTTCATTGTCCCGAAAGCACCGACCTCAAAGCTTTTAATTACGGCGGCCGATTGCAGCAGTCTGTCGCCTGTACCATCCAGCCTGACAACTGAGCAGTTTGTTGATGAGTTCCCACTGCATTGGAAGCAAATTCGCTAAACGTGGGATATATATAGCGAAGGAAAATGTGTTTAAAATAATCACATAATGCAATTTTTGCCTGAGCAAATCTGTTGTTGACACCATTCCGGTCTCCTTTAATCCGTTATAAATCGTTATTGAGTCTGATCGAGGCTCCAAGCTGGATAAAAACGTGATTATAACCCTTTCAAAATAACTCCCCATAATGGCTATAATTAGTTTACTGTTTGGTAGTGCAACATCAATCATACCCAGAGTAAGCATACAATAAATGAGAGTGTCTCTGGCTTCAGGACTGACCCTGTAATTGCTTTGAAAAAAGGTCACCAGACAGCATTAAAATTAAGGAGAAAATCGCAAGTGTGGTCAGTGCCTGTTATTAATGTTGCATGTGCTATTTTGAAATCTCTACTATTGTTTACATTTATGTTCTGCTTGCACCAAACGTGTGATAAAAATAATACCTAAAACAATGGATACATTTTTCTGTAGTTTTATAAACTCCCTCTAAATGATATTTTATTAACTCCATTTCTATTTTTCAGTTACAAATTCAAACAATGAGTTTAATCTTATTAAATTCACCTTTTTCCTGTTTTTGTACTTATAAATTAGCTATCTAAATAATGAATTCATATTTATTGTTTAACTTTCATAGCTGCATTGTACCCAGTCCTAATTGTGCATTGTTACAGTTCCGGCTTGCTCCCATTGTTCAGTCCTGGGCTCCTGCTTATTTGGGCTCTGCTCCTGTAAGGTGATAAAGAACATGGCTGAACATGACAGGAAAACAAACAGCACAGCTCTCTGCTGAGGGCAGCCTGGCACAAACTCTCCGGTTTGAAAAATGTTTTTTTTTTTTTTTACTTTGCATGCAAGGGATTGATTTCTACCAGGTTTTTCATAACGTACTGAAGCCACTCATGTAAAGCATAATTCAATAAGCCAGCTATATATTCGAACACCAGCATATATTACAAATAATAATAATAATAATTATTATTATTATTATTATTCTTATTATTGATAATAATAGTAATAGTGATTATAAGTATTATTATAATATTGTTATTGTTAATAATAATTATAATAAATAATCTTGTTGTTTCTTGATGTTTTTGCTTATATCAAACCAAATATATAACAGCTAAAGATAAAATTATTTTAAAACTTATAATTATGCTGCTATTAATTAAAAGTGTTTGTAATATCTGAAATGTTTAAATAATCTCTGCAGTAAAGAAAAGTAATAAAATATTTGTGCTGAAATAAAGAAAAACATTTTTATTATTAATATAATTATTTTCTATTTCTAAATAGATTTGGGAATTATCTTGACTGCATCTGTTGGCAAATATTTTAATGAAATTATTCTGGGTAACAATACTTAATAAATATTCTTACATTTATTACATTTACTCGTAATGTTAAATATTTACATATTTATTTAAAATGAACCAATGAATTCTGAAAGTACCAGAAGGCACAACCACCTGAAATTTAAATAACATTTTAAAAATCATTTGGTTAAATAAATAACTAATTAATTAATTGCAAAGTGATTTATGTATTTTCTAGTAATGGATACATCCAGCAGATGAAATTTTCCAATAAACTTATTTATTATTTTTTTTATTTGGTATCCTTTGAACCTCCAAAAAAATCTGCATAAAGATAAATATCTGGATAATGACATTTTAAAACACAAAGTGCAAGATTACATACTTTGTTCCAGTAGATATTTAGATTCACTGTTCTTTACACAAAAACTGCGAGGGTTGTGGCAGTAATTAATGCAGTATTGAGAGAACGCAACTGCTCATAAATTATGCAGCCATCTAGCTAAAAGCAACCATATACATGCAAGACAAGCAATTCACTCTTACCAGCTACTATAGGTAACATCATCATGCGAGTGCTGATCACTATATGCTATTCAAACAGCTACCCGATGTAATCTACTAATATTACAAACAGACTTCTCTTTGAAACTGTTTTTAAACTTTTAAATTTTTTAAATTTTCTGTTGTGCATGAAGATCTTTATTCTTTGCAGTGAATAAGTGAATATTTCAAAATATACAGATTTTTTTTTCCATCTTGCAATAACAACACTGCTGACTTGCAGCCAAATGAGCTTAAATGTGCATAAATGTAACTGTGAGTGTAAATGTTTTCGTGAGAAACAAGTTTTTAAATAGTTTATTATATAAGCAAATATTTTTATATACTTAATTTTTTTTATATCTTTTTACTTTTTCGTTCTCTTTACACATCAAACAAACCTGCAATTTAGCACTGGGATTTGGTTTATTTATATATTACATGAATAGATATTATTTATTCATTTATTTGTATTTTTTTATATTCACATTGACGGGCAAAAACTCTCCACATGACATACTCATGCTGTTTTTAATAAATTCATTTTAAATAAGCGCAATTACAATGAAAGGCTGTTCAGCTGGAGTGCTCCACCATTACGCCTTTGTGAATCTGTGTCCCTGGGCAGAAAATAAATTCCGGAAGTTTTTGCTGGCTGGTACGATAGACCCGTGGTACATTAGCAACGTTTTCGCTTTTGCTGTGACAGCCATGATCATAGCGTTGAATGAGATGGCCTAGTTGGGTGAATAAATCACGCAAAAAGTTAGCAACAATGCGTTCGGGGTCGTCCTCCATGACCAGACACTTAATCTCGAAAAGAAATAGCTTTCAGTTGGTTGATGCCACTGACAAGATGCCATTGCCTATTTATAACGTAACATGTCGCCATTTTTAGTGACGCATTGACGTAGGTTTTTCAGTGAATGCCGTAGGCAAGGCTAGTCAGCTACATGCTTTACGCCCTGTTACTGCACCAGCCTGCCTTCATACTTGACATTTGTAATGTGCAAGCATGATCAGCATCCACGTGTCTCTCACAGGTACCCGGGATAATTGAGGAAGCTTTCAGCCATATCGTTTCTCAGGCTATCCCTGTAGATGAAGCCGTGAGCTTCCACCGAGAGTGCAATCTGTGCCAAGCCCTGTGGACTCCACTCTACTAGAAAGAGGTCACCTCGTACAGGAACTCTTTCCTGGTGATTAGCTGCATTTGGTGCTTTTTGTGTGTGTTTATTAATGGAAGATTCAATGTTTATTATTGTTTGTGAGTCATGGTAGTGTTATGCGTAGTCATATAACAAAAATTAATGGAAAGGTATTTGTCTTTATATTCTATAAAGCTTCAGTTTCTCAGTTCTTCCGATATATATCTGTGTACCGGGTTCCTCCAGTCTTGGTATCCTAAATAAATCTCCAATGGGGGGAGCTTGGGCAGGGAATTAAAGGGGAAGTATCTGACTGGAACACTGAGGTATTCTTCCTCTGCCCTTCAATAGAGAGAGTTATGGAGCCCCCCCCCCCAGTCCTGTATGATGGGCAGCCTCCGGTGCTCAGGGTGACTAGCGTATTTATCGATAAACGGTTTATTCAGGTTGAGAGCTCAGAAACAAATCGGGCATCTTCTTTTCCCCTCACCTCCCTCTGGTGCTTCACTTTCAGGCTAAAATGTGGCACTCCTTCCTCCCTGTGGCACTCATACCTCCTGCTTCACCCATGCAGAGGCAGGTTCCCCCGGTAAGGGTGCCTCCGCTTGAGCTCTCAGCCACAGGCCACTTAGCTGGCATTTAGCGGATGGGACCGGTCCCATTTCCGTCGCCTTCACCACCTTAACGCCGGAGGTCGGGAGCAGCCTGGGCCATCGCGTCCAGCACATTAAATTATAATTAGCCCTCTCCACAGCGAGCGGCGGAGCTCTGCATCACCGCGGCAACTTAACGCTCCTGCTTTTAGTTCCGCTTCTGTAGTTCTTTTTTTGGAGAAGGTGGTAGCTAAATGAAACTACTCAGCTCTGCAGCCCCGTAATCAGTCAGGGTTCTCAGTCTTAATGTGTCCTGAAAAAAATGCATAAAAAAACAGAGCTGCTCAGGCCTGCATCCCTCTCTGAAGATGTGTTTGTAGATGATTTAGGGGAAACACTGAAAGTGTAATGTAACTCCATTGGTTCATCAATAATTCATTACAGTCTTGGCTTACTGGGCGATCGTACGCGGAGTGGACATTGTATAAATAATGCAGGGGTGCTTGTCACAATACTTTGACTGACGTTTTGTGGCCTAGTTCTTAACTCTCTAAAAAAATACCGGCGCAGGCTGGATTCGAAGACCCTCGTCCGATAGGGTATTAAGGACGCTGCCGCTGACTGCCGTGTGCTTTTCCGTTAACGTAAAAGTTTGTGGTGCCTAAACGTGCCATCCGCTGTTAATAAACAGCACACGATTCACCTCACTGATGTCCAATGGAAATTCTCCAGGCTCACATGCTATTATTGCATGTAACACTCTGTATCTGCAGTGTGTGTGAGCTGGTGTGCTATCTCCGTGTCAATTACACAACTGCAAGGGCACCATGCGAGATAGAAAGGCCTTTGACATTAAGCCTACGTGGAGAATAGGAAAAGATTAAAGGTGTTCTCTTTAATTATGAGTCAGTCAATCATCACCGTCAGTTAAAACAAAGCACGATGGGGAACATATTTGCTCTGCCTTCGCAAGGCCGTTGCCCGCATTTTGTCACGTTTTGCTCTGTTAGCTGATCGCGTTGCCATTCCACTTTATTTCGGAGAACTGAGTAAACTCCACTGTGTCATAAATCGGTTACGCATCACTTACAGGCTTCCAGTGGTATGGCATTTTCCTTTCTAAATAAACAAAATATAATTTTATGTACTTATACATTAAAAATAAATGTACCAAAAAGGCATCATTTAAGCATCTGCCTTGAAATAATGTATGGGCTGTATTCCGTGATTAAAGTGTTGAAATGTTTATAGCATGTAGGGCCAGAAACGTAACAGGGATGTCTTTACCTTTGGTGTCTATTCTTTCCCATTATTTAAAATGATAAAAGCATGTAAATACAGTAAATGACCATCCTAGCAAGCACCCCGGCTCTGTAACAAGAAAAAGCAATACAGAAATAGAAAAAACAAGCTTCTACCTCTGCTTTATTCCACTGTAGTGATTTATATTATCAGTTTATATGCCTTATATATACTCATTTAAATTGCCACATACTTTTTATTGAGCACAAAATCAGTGATGCCTTTTGAATGTTTTCGTCCAATATTTATGTAATTAAGTGCAATATCGATTTTTGTTCCTTTTGTGTGTGTACAGCCCTATCTGACATCCTGCTGTGTCCTGTTTCAAACCAAATTATTACCATTAAGTGTCCTCGATGAATTTTTCTCTTTTGCTCAAAATTTTTGTGTATTGAATTCTAGATCTTGATTTTCAGCGTTGTCTGAAAAGTTTAAAGCATTTTATAATTAAAATACTTATTTTTATGTATATAACAATTTTGAAGGCTTTAAAAAATACCTTTTTAAGTATATAACAATTTTGAAGGCTTTTATTTTTATTAATATTTTAATACTGTAGTCATAAAATGAATAATAATAATAACAGTGTCATTCAAATTGACAGCAGTATTCTTGATTTGTTCACTAATTATTAAATGCATTTTTACTTTTGTGAATGGAGCCACATGCCCCCATTGGACCTCGTCACCCTGTCTGCGGTCCAGGCCCTGGCTGATACAAACAGAATTCTGTCTGGTGTCCGTTCCCGGGGTCCTAGCCGTGCCTCTTTTTATGAATGGCACCTCTAAATCCAGCTCCTCGTTTTAATTATTAAAAGTTTAAAATACTTGTGAACTTTGTTTTTGCCTGTGACATGATAATGAGTTAGCACATTATTTAATTTTCGTAAAAATTAAGTAAATCTTTATATCACTGATTAAAAGGGAGTGATGCAAAGGCATTCAAGTGGGACATTTCTGGTCGGAATTTTAATATAGTCGGAATCTTAGTTGATAGTAAATATCAAGTTAGAATTTTTTTCTTTCACATTTTAAAAATTGTTGCAATTAAAAATGAGGGAAAATGGCTATATGCATTATTTAGCATTATTCTTATTGATGTCCTGATATATGTGTCATGAAAGATCATAACACTATATGTTTTCTCAAAGACCAGGTTCAGTAGCATAGATTATTTTAAGATTGCTGTCAGATCCCTGCCTCTCTTAAGAAAATTGTGCTTATGTCAAATACATTTCGCATTTTTTTAAACTTAGCTATGTCTTATAAAATGTAATTTCACAATCCAAATTTTTTACTATCTGGAATTAAATTTTGTCAAATATAACTTGCTTGTTTATTTTTTTATCCTGGGGAAGCTAATATTTTCATTTATGGCATTCCTAAATAATATATACAGCGGTGTTTTTGTGATTAGCCTTGTGAAGGATGCTTTCTGATGGCAGTTTGTTTTGTATTTGAATCAGAGTAATTGCAAATATACAACCCCCCACTTCGTACATACAGGCAAACGTTTTCCGCTGATGAAGGAAACTTGCAGAAATTTAATTTGCATCTTTCTGTTTGGTTTTATGTTTGATTTCTTGAATTAACTAATTGCCAATATTAAAAGCTCATTTTGTGCATTTTCTTTTTTTTTCTAACGCCTGCTCATTTTTCAAGGTCGCCATTTATCGAGTCAGTTTAGTAGCTTCCCCAGTTTTGCTTCAGTTCAGTTTTTAAATTGAATTTGGCTGCAATTCAACAGGTTAACAACCCACTGTCTGTCTGTCTGTCTGTCTGTCTGGGGGGGTAGTGGAGGAATTGGGGGTCTTGTGCTTGTCCACAGGTGTCTATAGTAGGGACATTGTCCAGTGATGTGTGTGCGTGTGCATGTGCATGTGCGTGCCCAGTCGCCCAGTAGGCTGTGTGGCTGTCCATGCCTGACTAGGAGACTCTCCAATCTTCCTCATACCGAGCAGCTGGATCCCGGGTCACTGTGTCACCCAGCAGACCGGCTGCTTCCAGCTACCTGCGGAGGCCAATAAAACGCTCCTCTGGCAGCGTCGGCTCCCCCTCTCCCTGTAAGTCAGCTCTCGGAGCTGACGGCCTCCGTCTGCGAGGTGTGAAGTGGCTCGATGGGGAGCGAATGTGGGTTTTTTTTCCCTCTAAACCGGGGACCTTTGTGCTGGATACGTTGTGTGGGATGGTGCGCAGGAATGTAATCTTCGCACTCCTCCTGACCTTTGTTGCCTGCCCCTGCACGTCTCCCTTAATGTCACCACGACGCCGTGCCCTACATTGTCTCGGCCCGGGGCTCTTCTCGTTAGAGAGGAGCCCCCAGCGTGTCCTTCTGCAGGTTTAACGGCGTTTTTCGGCGCTATTTAAAAGCCTTCACCACATAAGCCTCTTTGGTGGCGCGGTTCCTGCACGCCCACGGCTGTCACTTCCATTTCCCCGGTGATGCTCGACACCGAGAGGTCCAGGAGGGGGAGCGATCCCCCGCCTCCTGATCCGCGTCCGGCTGGGTCGCGGCATCACATTATCGGTAAAGTGGATGGTGGGACGCCGGGTGGCCCAGGCAGCTAAGGGACGCGCCCCCCATCAGTCTTGGCCCCGCGTGGCCCCAGGATCCCAGCAGGTGTCCCACTTAGCTCCCCTCTCGGCCACACTGGGCTTGTCCGGGGCGGCCGATTCCATGGCTGGCTGGGGGCAGCGACGCCAGATCTACTCCCAAACACTCCTCCATTCAACTCGCCGCTCGCCTGGTGTAGCTCCGGCTACGTGTCGCTGTTTTTTTTTGTTTACTTTGTTGATGTTTTTTTGTATCTCTTTCATGAATATGGAGCTTTCAGCATGTCATAATTACGGCCAGTGTGAGACACGGGGGTTATCGCTGCTTATTAAAGGCAGCATTAACAAAGAAAACCCATGACTTTAATGAGGTATATCCGAGACGAGTATCTGAGAAGCTTTTTTAAAATACTTTTTGAAAATAAACTGAAAAAATAAAGTCTATAAAATGAAATATTGTTAACTGGTAGTTACCCGTGCTAAGTTTTTTCATATAATTTTAGTATACATTCAATACAGTTCCGATATTCTTACTAATAAAGAAAATGAATAGTTGTTATTCAGTGTCGAAAGTGTTAATGAAAGGTATAATATAAAAAAAAAATTCTATATATAAAATTAAAATATTTATCAGTATTGTACAATGACAGATGACTTCAGTATTCAAAATTTGGGATTTTAGTTGATGTACATATATCCTAATGAAATAAAAAATTATATTTGTGCCCGAATACCCAAAATCCGTAAAGCTTCTTTCATAAATTATATAAACTTTAAGTTTGTGGAAAATGGCCCCTTTAAATATTTTTTATACCTTATAACATCAATAAACAGAATAACTCACAAAGTGTCTTTTGTTCAGCTACCTTGAAAACTATTCTTAATAATTCTCAGTTAAAAGAACAATGCAGTATATAGGTCACAGAAGACAGAAAAGTATAGAATCGGTTACATAAATTTCTTCATAACGTGTGAACAAGTGATGAATTGCTACAATTTCTGATCCAAACGACACTCCTATCCAAACCCTCATCCAGCGAAAAACGGTTAAGTACAGCTGTTAGCGAGATGGTAACATATTCTGTTCCAATCTAAAAAGAAACCTGAATCACAGAGGACTGGATGAATAAAATAACACAGAGATCATTTTTCCAATAATTATTGCTTATAACGACTAGAGTACATGGCGTCATATGAGAACCAGGATATCCACATTACTGGTGTAAATACTGCCGTATGAGAAGGTAAAAATCAACCAGTGAGCTCTTTTTATGCCGCAGCTACTGTAGAGATTAACCATGAGATTTTATTGACATTGCATGATGTAGCCTCGATCACCTCGGCACGACAACAGAAGAATTTTTAATGAAGTTGTAGGCTCTGTGTAATTCTCAATATTATATTTCTAATCGAAATTATAAATAAAAGTAATCATCTTGTTGACTTTTTAAGTGATAATAAATCAAACATCTAAGAGTATTTGTTTCGGTTTAGCTTTGATTCGATTCAGTGAATAAAAATGAGCAGAACATTTTAAAGACTCTTTAAAGGCACAGTGCCGCGCCTGGCTTCCCTCATTCTAATGTGTGTGCGTGGTGGGGTCGATTCGCTGGGGCCCGGTGTGTCCGCACCCAACTGGGACTGGGATATCCTGTGGTGCCGTGTGTGGGTGGCACAGGAGCTGTGTGTGAGCCTCAGGTACACGCTGTGTCACACATACGCCCTGAAACACTGAGAATCTTCAGTTCGTAAATCTTCCAAATATCACCCCCCCACACCCCCAGCCCAGCCCGAACTGGGTGTCGTCTGAGCAGTCAAGTGGGGAGTGAAGAAGGAGCGAGTCTTTGTTCTCCCTCATCAGCATTCGCTGCCCACAATGACACTGCGCCCAGGGCTGTGTGTGTGTGTGTGTGTGTGTGTGTGTGTGTGTGTGTGTTTGTCTGTCTGTCTGTCTGTCTGTCTGTCTGTATGTGCATGTGTGTCTGTCTCTGTGTCTGTCTGTGTTTGTGTGTATCTGTATGTGTGTATGTGCTTGTGTGTGTGTGTGTCTGTGTGTGTGTGCGTGTGTCTGTGTATGTGTGTGTATATGCGTACGTGTGTGTGTGTGTGCGCGCATGCGTGTGTGTCTGCGTGTATGTGCATATGTGTGTGTATGCCTGTGTGCATGTCTGTGTGTGTGCGTGTGTGTTTGTGGGTCTCTGTCTGTGTATGTGCATGAGTGTGTGCTTGTGTGTATGTCTGTGTGTGTGTGTGTGTGTGCGTGCATGCATGCATGTGTGTCTGTGTGTGTGCGTGTGTGTGTTTGTCATTATGTGTGTGTCTGTCTATGCAGGCCAGGCTCTGATTATATTCGTTTTTTATGTAATTTGTCATATTTGGGATTGCTGTCTATCATTTATAGACAGGAGTCACTTATAATCGGGAAAAACACCTTTTTTGCTCCCGATTGTTCCATAATATTTAGTGGCATTAATGGGGAAGCAGCAGAGGGGAGCCGGCAGCGGGACGGGAGCGGCAGGCTGCTCCCCACTTCCTATTCATGCCTGTCCCAGCCGAGGCAGCTCTTACTCAGCCATCAATCTTCTTTAAGGAACATTCTTTAAGGTTTTGAGGGAAAGCAGTTTATTTTCGGCTTTCAGCTCTTCAGATATGATTTCTTTATGTATATATATGCTTAGACAGGCAGTTTTTTTCCTTCCATGGTCATTTATAATATTTACACTTTTCTGACGTGAAATATTTGCAAAAACAATCCACGTGCAACCTCCCCCCCCCCCCCCCCCCAAAATTTGAACCCACAGTGAATGAATGGATAGCTCTTTAATTACCGTGTCACCTGTATTGAGGTAAACAGACCGCACAGCACCAGGGGAGTTGGGAGAAGGTTGGATTGTCAGGGCCTCGTTTGTCCATCTTAAATGTGGCGGCGATGTGACCGTCACACGTCACTTGGAGAGCTCTGAGGCTCGTCAGAGGTTGGAGGTGGAGGTGTGAATATTCAGCCTGCTTAGGAGGGTAACGCTGATGATGCGAGCGTCTGCGCTGCTTAGCGCCGCAGTCATACAGCATCACGGGACACTTTCGGGAAGCTTGATGTTTCGGGGATGAGGACCTGATGTCAGCATAGCGTCCAGGGTGACCGGCGTGGGCACTGTGGGCTGTGCTGCTTTCCTGGGAGGCTGCTTCATTCTTCCATCCCCTCCTTCTCTGTCTGTCTCCAGGCCCCCCGAACCACCACGGCCAGTCGAGCCTGCGCCCCCCGCTGCCCCCCTCCCACAACCAGCAGACACTGTCCCACCACAATGCCTCGGGCAACTCGCTGAGGCGCAACTCGCTGACAGGACGTCGCGGCCATGCGCCCATCTCCGGGCCGGCCGATGGCCCCACCACACCCGAGTCCGTACAGCTCCAGGACAGCTGGGCCCTCAACAGCAGCGTGCCGCTCGAGACCAGGTGGGTGCATCCTGCAGGTGCAACGACGTGCATGCATGCTAAGGCCTGCATATGTGGAAAGGCGTGTGTGCATGGAAAGGTATGTACAATAAATGGCGTGTGCATGGAATGACATGAATACATGGGAAAAGCATGCATGCATGGGAAGGCTGCATACACTGAAAGACATGCACTCGGAATGGTGTGCAATCATGGAAAGTCCTCTGCACAGAACGGTTTGCATACAGAATTGGGTGTTTGGGAACATGAAAAGGCATGTGCACAGAGGGCCTGCTCACGCTATGGCTGGTAGAGAGAAAATGGCAGGAAATCATAAAAATCATGTAAAGGAATTTGAACATCTGCAGCAGCAGTGCAACTGGCAGCATGCAGGCCACACCTCAGTGGCAGCCAGACACACACACACACACACACACACACACACACACACAAGGAGCACGTCAGGGTGCTGGTTAGCATGCATGTGCTCACACAATAAATGCTGGGGCAGCCCCCCCACCCTCCCACCACGCACTCCCTTTGTTACGTCTGGGCTGTGTGCGTCCTGCCAGGTCTAAGCGCCCGCGCCATCGCCACGGGCTCCGCTCTGATGTTTTATTCACGAGGGCGCCAGGCCGGCCCAGAAACCCGCCGGCACGCATCCCGATTCAGCCGGGGCCCGCGTCCATGCCGGGGCCCGCGTCCATGCCTGTGTCAGATTCTACCCATTCTTTTTCTGACTGCTGCTTTTGATGGTGTGGCTCAGAATGAAGGCGATGGGTTTGCAGGTGGGGTAGGGAGGGCATGGTATCGCCCCTCTGAGGACGGGAGGTGTCTCTGCAGCCCTGCCTCATAGGAAGGTGGCACAGCTGGAATGCCCACTGCTAACGAGACTGGGACCCGGACGAGGAGGCCAGGAAGTGTTCAGAGGAGGTGAAAGATGGAGACGGACCAGTGTTTTATAGCACCAGTCCGTCTGTCAGATGGCCGGTTCCATTCAGTCAGTTTTCTTTTAGCGTACAGAATTTGTTTATATGTCAGAGAGAGAAGCGACAACCCAGCTCTCCGAGCGACCATAATATCGTGAATGAGTTATCGTCCTAAGGAACATCGTAAGAAGACGTGTAATTTCATTATCTGGCTGCGACAGGCCTGCAACAGGCACATTTATAATGACGCACAATCCTGGAAGACAGACGGTCACCTCTGGGAGAGTGTATCGATATTCCAGCTTCAATTAAGCAGGGCGAGCCTCATACCATGTGAGTTTGTGTTTACCAGACAACGGAGCACAAATCACTTATCGCAGTTAGGCAGAGGGCCACCACTGGGTGATGCTGTCCTCTGGTGTGGGGGGAACATCACGCTTTCTGCAAGCCTCCAGGAGAATATTCCTTAAGGTGATTTTATAAAGTCTTAGAAATAGATATAAATAGATTTTGGGCATGCAAGAAGTCTTTCATTTACATTTCGTTTACACTCGTATTTGCTTTGAATCCATTTTCACGAGGAACTGGATGGAATTCCTCAGACTTGTTTATGACGTTGTGGTTCATGAACAAGATAAATACTCAATAATTAGTTTATTATTACTATTAAATAGTAACAATTAAAAAAATTGGATGTGACTCTGAGGTGTTAGGGAGTAAAAATTAAAATGCTCTGATTGCATTTGGCATTTGAATACCTTGAATCCTAGAGCAGTTTTTTTAAATCTAATTTTATCACCGTGCTCCTCTGGCTTGCTACCTTACTGCGCTATCACCTGTTTGCAGATTGGCTTGGATGCCGCTCCCCTAGTCGGCCTGAGGTGGATATCGCTCTTTAAGTGCCAGCCTTACATCAACAAATCCGCCAACAAATCCGCCGAGTGCAGAGAACAAAATGAATGCGTCACAGTCAGTGATCAGTTCAGACTTTTACTTCTTATTCATTCAGTGATATAGACAAATATGTACATATATATTTTGCGAAGAAAGGAGTTATTTTTACGACACGAAAGCATTTACTGTCTATGCAAATTTCATAGCCGCTTGGGGGCCTTTTGGGAAGACGTGGAGGACGCTGGCTGCACTGATGGGGGTCATTCTCTCGTGTCTGTAACCCAAGGCAGGTGCAGGGGTTAGGAGCTCCTATAATGACAGGTGGCATCATCTTGTTCTCCCCCAGGCCAGATTAGAAGGCGATTGGTTGTTGGACATCTCATGTCCATCCGTCTGTGAGTTGCTTCCCTGTCAAGCGGGCAAGCTTCTGAGTGGGACACCCAGTGTGGAATTTGGGTTTCTGATGAAGAGCAGAAGGAATGTTTTCCAAAGCTGACACCCCATCAGATCATCTCTATCCTCTCCCCCCCCCCCCCCCCCCCCCCCCCCCCCCCCCCCCCCCCCCCCCCCCCCCCCCCCCCCCCCCC
>JAODKM010000046.1:5755670-5770016 GCA_026780845.1 Petrocephalus sullivani | reverse complement strand
CTGTGTGGTGCGATGTGGCAGTGATGAGGGGCCGAGGCTGCGTGGTGCCATGTTGCAATGATGAGGGACTGGAGGCTGCGTGGTGCCATGTGGCAGTGAAGAGGGACTGAGGCTGCGTGGTGCCATGTGGCAGTGATGAGGGACTGGAGCTGCGTGGTGCCATGTGGCAGTGATGAGGGACTGGAGGCTGCGTGGTGCGATGTGGCGGTGATGAGGGACTGGGGCTGCGTGGTGCCATGTGGCAGTGATGAGGGACTGACCCTGCGTGGTGCCATGTGGCAGTGATGAGGGACTGGAGGCTACGTGGTGCCATGAGTTTTGTACAGGAAGTAATCAGATGTGTTGGAGAGAGAAGTGCCCAGGGCCTGCAGAAGAGACGGGTAAGGCCATGGGGCTTTAGACGGAACCGTTGGGGGAAACCCATCAGCCAGACTGCACCTGTGGGACTGGATGCCAGCTGGACCCCGAGAGAGTAGCTGGATTTTCGGCTAAGGCAGACTGGAAGAAGCTGGGCAGAGACGTGGGTGGTGCTCCCAGATCTCCCCTTCGTTAAATTCGACTGCTGTCCTCACCTCCACTCTGACAGCCTGAAAGCTTCTCCCCGTACTAGTGGAGATTTGAGTCAAGCAAGAGAGCTGCCATAAAAATATAAAGGTGAAACCAGCCCAAGCCCCACAATAAACATGTCTTGCACCTCTCTGCAATTGGCAGGGCGGAGCCAGGGAAGGCAGCTCATGCATATTAATGTACAGACTGTTCCTCAATGTACTAATTAAGAGTTTTTAAAGAGCCAGTTTTCAAGTGCAGCCATGGGTTGAAAATGGGTTACCTGCTCGGCTGGGTGGAATGACGTCCCAGCGGTACCACAAAAAGACAGTTAGCTCGGTGCTACACCACTAGAGATGTCATTTACTCCATTTGGTGTCTTTGTTAACCATGGACAAGGGAGTTTCGGCTCAGCCAAGTGGTTAGAAACTTTTGATTCATTAAGAAGGAAGGATTTCCTTCATGCTGACCCCTCGCTCTGATAATGGGGAAAGTCCTCGGCCGTTAAGTCGAAGGCGGCTACAGCAGAATCTGTGAAATAAATATTGGTGGCAAAAAAATGAAATCTGAGGCTGAAATAAGGGAGGGAAAAGCGGGTGCCTTGGTGGGGTGCTCGCCGGGAAAAGCGGGTGCCTTGGCGGGGTGCTCGCCGGGAAAAGCGGGTGCCTTGGCGGGTGCTCGCCGGGAAAAGCGGGTGCCTTGGCGGGTGCTCGCCGGGACGGCAGCATGTTGGAGGGCACTCAATCTGAGCCAGGAATCGGAAACAGGGATGAGGACACACTTTTCTGAAAGCGCTCGCGAGGCTCTCTCCGTCGCTCTCTGACTATCCGCCACGCCTGACTCCAGAGCCAGAGCGAGGAACGTGATGCCGAATCTCCCGCCACAGCCCCCCGGGCCCAGCGCGTGGCTGGTCTCGCCGCTCCGTCTGCCAGACTGTTACCCTGACGTTCTGATCCCTCTGAGCTCTCTGCATTTTGGCGCCACTTGTGTCACCAACTGCTCCTCTGAACTCTTTGTGCCTTTTGATTTTTATTTGTGTTCCTGGGCCAGTTTTTTTGTCTGTCATTCAGTCAGCCTCATAACAACTTTTCATATGAAGGACGAGCATGTTTTATGTTCCCTAAACAACATTATGCATACAAACTGCCCCTGAATATGTTACCTGAGAGAGCCTGCCGGATATGAACTATGACAGTGTTTGGTCTGCAGTGATTCATTCTCTGCCTGTTTTCCTGGGAAGAGTAATTACTGTTCTGTGCAGGATTCATGGATTTATTATTGCATAAGGGCAGAAACTGGGATGTGTGATGGCATCCAGGGACTCGAGTATGGAAATTACCCCAGGAGCTGCCGGCGGACACAGGGAGGGTGATTGAGCATTTCTTGCTGAAAATGTGGACCAGGATTATGATCTACCACTGTTGGTAGAGGCTTTTGTAAAGGTGAAGGCCTCCCCACCCCTACTCCACGGCTGTGTGAAAACCGGTTAGGGTTAGGGTTAGGGTGGCATTCATGGGCTGTGTGGACCACCCACACGGTGTGAGATCCCTGTCCTGCCTCCATGTTACCATCTGGATGCCCCCTCCGCTCTGTGTGCGTGAAGTTTGTATGTTCTCCCTGAACTGGGTGGAGTTTCCATGTTCTGCCAGCGTCGTATGTAGCTTGCATGTCCTCCCCATGTGGTATGGAGTCTGCATGCTCACCCTGTGTTTTGTGGAGTTTGAATGTTCTTCCCATGTGGGGTGGAGCTTGCATGTTCTCTCTTTGTTGTGTGGAGTTTGCATGCTCTTCGCACGTGGTGTAGAGTCTGCATGTTCTCCCTGTATTTTGTAGGTTTCTTCTGGGTACTCCAGTTTACTCATGCACTCCTGTCAGTAGTCTAGCTGGTGTCTCTGAATTACCTGTAAGTGTCTACAATTGTGTCTATGAGTGTAAGCATGTATGTTGCCCTGGCATCCAATCCAACTGTCCCAGCCACCGCCCATGTGGGTTGGTGGCCGCCTATGACAGCTAACTGGTTAACCAGCTGTGTAATCCATAGTGCATTCTGGCCATGTGCCCTATGCTGCATGGGATAGGCCTCCCTGAGACCCTGACCAGGATAAGTGATTTAGAGTGAAGGAAGTCACACATATGAACATATTCGTGGTTTATTCAGCTTACATCTATTAACAGCTTAATATTTTCCCATGTGGACTTTGTTTGGATATTCCTGTCACTTCACACTGGTGCGCTGCTGTGACTGTGACCTGTGTGTGACCAAGCCTTTAGGTCGACGCCCAGCGAGTCTGTGCAAATAACCATCACTGCGAAATCAGTCATTTCTGGGCAGGCGAGGGGGGCCTGACCGTGCCATCTGAGCAGCCTCGCGCAGGGGGAACGGCAGGGGAGAGCATTTGTGTAACACAAATCGCCCGTCCAGATGTACGCTGCGGGGTGTCGTTGGAACATGTGTCTGCACATTGTTCCGGCTGATGTTTTAGCCACTGGGCACGAAAGATTTTGTAAGAGGTCTGAGTGAAGGGACAGTTTTTTTTTTTTTTTATTCGTCAGCCCCCGATGTCCAAAGACGTTTTGATCATATGTCTGACTGTGATACTTTGTGTTAACACGATCTCCTCATAAGTACATATTCAGTCAAGTGAGACCCTCTTGTCATTCTCTCTCTCTCTCTCTCTCAATTTCTTTCACTCCATTTCTGCAGGCACTTTCTGTTTAAAACGTCTTCTGGGACCACTCCGCTGTTCAGCAGCTCCTCGCCAGGGTACCCTCTCACTTCTGGAACGGTCTACTCGCCTCCACCTCGGCTGCTGCCCCGAAACACCTTCTCACGGAGTTCCTTCAAGCTGAAGAAGCCGTCCAAGTACTGCAGCTGGAAGTGTGCGGCTGTGTCCGCCATCACGGCAGCCACGCTGCTGGCCGTCCTGCTCTGCTACTTCATAGGTATGATGGTGCTCACCGTCATGGACCTTCATGGCTGCTTATGTCATGGACCTTCGTGGCTGTTTATGTCATGGACCTTTATGGCTGGTTAAGTCATGGATCTTTATAGCTGTTTCAGTCATGGATCTTTATGGCTTTTTCAGTCATGAACCTTCATGGCTGTTTAAGTCATGGGCCCTCATGGCTTTTTAAGTCATGGACCCTCATGGCTATTTAAGTCATGGACCCTCATGACTGTTCAAGTCATTGACCTTCATGGCTGCTTATGTCATGGACCTTCATGGCAGTTTATGTCATGAACCTTCATGGCTCCTTATGTCATGGACCTTCATGGCTTCTTATGTCATGGACCTTCATGGCTGCTTATGTCATGGACCTTCATGGCTGTTTATGTGATGGACCTTCATGACTGTTTGTGTTTTGGACCTCCATGGCTCTTTATGTCGTGGCAGGTTCAGGTTCTGGTAAAAGTTCTCCCATGGATTCCTTCAGCAAGGTGCTCAGCTGTGATGAATATTAACTTCAAACTGTCAACGAAATCAAAACATATGACAGCCCACACTGAATGATCTATGCAGCTTTCTGAGAGACCCTGTGTGATTCCGTGTGATGGTGGTAATGAGCGGGGTGTGGTGTCGCACTGTTAATGCTCAGGGGACTGGTGGATCCGTGCCGTTGTGATCTCAGTGTGTTAACTGTGATCAGATTCAGCATGTACCCGGCGTGTAGCACTCAAGGTCAACGCCCGTTGGACAGGCACACATGAAAATTAAAAGAGTAAGAAACAGAAACCCGGAATGTCTTGGGGATCATCCAGTTTTAGACATATTTCTGCAGCTATTCCAGCATCTGTTCTGAGCTATTTATTCTTATAATGTGCAGAAGTGGTTCATTGTCTCGGTCTGCTGGAAAGGGGAGCCTGTGATTTCTGGGATAATCTCCAGACCACACGGCGCTCAGGGGAGGCCCACGGTTGGCTGGGCCGAACCCTCCGAGACCCAGTGCCGGGTGGATGCGGTAGCTGCTGAAGCGCGGCTCTCAGCGGAGTTCTACCTGCGGCACCGTCTGCAGATGCAACTATGACAGACCCTCCTTGCTCGGCACTGCATGGCAGAGCATGTGCGAGGCATTCCGTAGAGCGTGGGGGTGGGGATGTTCACCTTCTTGCTTCATTTATTGTCAAAACGGAACCTGCCGTTTGACTCTCCAAATGAATCCTGAAGGTGAAGCCTATCATCCAAATATATCCCCAAAACCATGTGTGGTTTATTCTTATCTGGTAAGATTTGTTCAAGGCTTCTGCTGCCTACATTTAGTGGCAGCGTTTTCTAACCGCGCCGTAAAGTTTTTGAAGAGGCTCATGTGAATATTAAGGATCCAGTGAGGAACCGGCAAATGCCATACCTTATGGAATAATTTACCAGAATGCTGGGGATGAGGTTCAAACAACTGTTTCTTCATGCACTCGGCATTAACTGTGCGGAGAGACACAGACCGAGAACATTTTCAGGCTGAGAGGATGCCGGTTGCTAGGATACAGGTGAGCGGTCCTGATGCAAGGAGCGCAAGCCTGGCACCCTGAGTTGTGAAGAATGAAGGCTCTCTCTCATTGGACTCCCGCGGGCCCGTCTCCTGTAAGGACAGCATGACTAATTTCCTTTAATTGAGGGGAGACAAAGGGAAGAAATGGTAAACGCTGAGGATCTTGCAGGGCAGCAGCCGGGCAGGCATCCCCTTCGACGTGTCTTTGATCTGGTTTCTCCTTCCACGTTCAGCCGGTGAAGATGCGGCAAACAAAAAAGAGAAAGAACCGGACCCGGAGCATGAGGAAGGCGCGAGTCCCGGGAGGCAGAGTCGTGCCTGTTGAGTCGGCTGCCTCTCCATCTTTTTTAAACTTCTCCCACGCACATATGCTTCCTAGTAATTGGGGCTTTTGCTAATCAAGCCAGAGGTCTCGATCCTATTGGTTTATCGATCTAAGTGCATTTTGTTTAAAGGGCAGCTGTCAGCTATTTAAGCTATAATAGTTGTTTGGACCATTCAATCGCAAAAAAAAACAAATCTTATCAGCAAATTGAGTGCCGTCTGGTTGGTTTCATTCCCCCTCCTTCCTGTCATGCCTGTTTCTCCCCACCACCCCCCAAGTGCTAACCAGGACACCTAGACAGCTGATTCCTATATGCTCCTTTCTGTCGGATCCTTTCATCATGAAATGCATGACCCAGAAACCTCTTGGTGCATGAAGAGACCAATCAGGGGTCTTGATGTGGAGTGTGACCATGCGTTCAGAGTCTCGGATGGATTCCCCAGCAGTCCGACTGATCATCGCGACCCCCATCGATCACCATGCTCTGTGTTCCATTCATGGATGGAGCTTTCCTCGCTGTTCAGATCGTAAGCAGAAGGTGAATCGTTTGTCTGGAAACGCCCGGGATTATAACGTAAATATGCCCTTTGAAGGATTTCCCTTAATTTTTTTTCCAGTAGTTTTTTATATAACATCTGAAGCTGAAGCTGTGAAAAGAGGTGAAGCTGGATATTCCAATCCATTAAAGCCACCACAAGGAGCGGACAAAAGTAGATCTCATCTCGGGAACCACAGCGCCACCTTTGGCGACAAGGGGACTGCATGGACGAGACACAGCAGAGAGTTTCCCGGAAGCCTTTATCTCCCAGGCGACAGCTGGCACCGACAGCTGAATATTTAATAGTGTGACACACTTTTTTTTTTTTTTTTTTTTTTTACCGGAGACATGCACACATACCGAGAGTAACCGTTTGCTCTCAACGAGAGTTAATGAAAGAAACAGAAAAGCTTCTGGGGATTTTTTGACGAACTGCAGGGAGAAGTTTTAATGCTTTTTTTGGTCACGTTGATCAACCACCTCTACCCCTCCCCCCCACCCCCCAATCACCCTCCGACTGGGTAGCAAACCACTTAAAATTCTGAGCATTCTCAAAGAAAGACTGAGACCGATGTTTGAGGAGCCTGCCTCGTTGACTGTGAGGACGCGGGGCTCCTTGAGGGTGATGTTGCTGGAGCGGGAAAGGGGGGGGGCGTGAAGGGTGCAGCCGTTTCGGGTGGTAGGCTGGGGTGGAGGAGATGTGGCTGGTGTCGTGTTGGAGCTGGCATGAAGGTGTGGCTGGTTCACCAGGAGGAATGCAGAGCAGTGTTCTCAGGTGCTCGCACAACTGTCTCAGGATGCGAGTCTGCTGTTTGTTTGTTTTTTAGTACAAGACAGTGTTTCTCAATCTGGTTCTTGGGGACCCACGGTCAGATTTCGCTCCCTCCCAGCTCCCTGTCAGAAAGTCCACATTTTTGCTTCCTCTACGTAGGGAGCAAAAACATGGACTGCTGTGGGTCCCCAAGGACCACAGTGGGAAATACTGGTATTAAATTTTCTTTGCTACTACTCAAGTAACACAAAACCAAGAAGTCTAAATAATAGCATGTAAATAACATGTAAATAGCATGTAAATAACAGAACATGAGTTGCTGAAGGCCTGGGAATTTAAGGCGGTAGGGCAGACACGGGAGGGTGTTCACCACCACAAGTTACACGACCCAGCTTGTTCTCTGCGATGCATGGCCTAGTCGCAGCGTGGGAATCATATGACGCCTGCTTTTCCGTGAATAAAGATACCCCTCTCCCCACCACCAGAATGCTTCTTACAGCCCTTCTGAAGCTGTGTTCTTCATGACACTCCAGCTTTCACCCACACGACAAGGACAAGTCGTTAGCTGAAAGGGTGTCCCTGATTTACCCGTGGTTTCTTAGCGAGTACCCCACTGCCCCATCTGGGGTAAACCCTGCCTCACACACCCTGCTTCCCGCGATATGCTCCAGATGTCGCGTGAACACGCATGCGGGCAGATGCGTCTCTAGGCATACAGATGGCTGCATTTCACCGCGGCGTTGGCCTTGGCCAGCGAGATCTGTGGCTTCTTCTTTGTTTCTCTGCTTTTTGCCTGTGAATTGAGCCATAAAAAAACACTGAGGTGTAAACTCAAGCAGATACATGTATTTTTAATGCTCCTCTTAGAGAAGGGGATTAATTTCAGCCGTCTGTTTAAGGAGATTAAACAAATAATTAGCCATTGTGAGTTAGTTGTCTGAACACGTTTAAGGCCCTTTGTGAATATTAAAAGTATCTTGTTCATCATGATACATTTGCAGGATAGATATTTGCGGCCACATGGATATTTAAAGTATAAATTAACTGTAGTCTGTCTAGAACCAGGATTGGAACTTCAAACTATGCATCTATTAATGGTGACAGGACGAAAGAAGCATAATTATACATAGAATAGACATTTTAATTATTGTAATTTCTTACACCTTTCTGGGTTCCAGGTGTAGCTGTACCACAGTGAGGTGTCCCTCTAAAAAAGCTCGAACGGGCTTTTGGGACAGTGCAGCCGAGAGACATCGCAGGAAGTTTAATTCTCACCTCGACTGCAGCAATTACAAACACGATGCTCTGAGTTGTAATTGAGGTCAATCTTGTTCATTTAGTGACAAATTAGACTATTCATTGTGTAATTATTTACAGGACCAAGTGAAAATAAGGGAGATGTGTTTCTGGAAGGCAATGTTTTTAACTAAATTAACTCTTTAAAGCTCCCGTTTAACTTGAGTTTAATTCCTTAGCGGTGTTAATTGAAGCAATGCCATGTCCTGGTTTCAGTGCCTTTCAGTGACACTTCGAAATGTTTCGGTATGCGTAGGATCAGCCTGTGCTACTTTCCCAAGTACCAAGGTCTTTTGCAGTAATTGCAGTTCAGTCGTTGTTGCTCCCAGTATGTGTTTGAGTGTGAAAGGCTCTCGCATTTTGGGCTTTTGCTGTGCGAAGGTTTGCTCAGCAGCGGTCCTTGTGGAAAGCACGTAGGAGCTATTCTGTATGAGGATTTTATGTAACAAAGACCCAAGCATGTAGGCTAGCATGTCACATAAGAGCCAAGCATGTAGGTTAGCATGTAAGATAAGAACTAAGGACATAGCCTTTAATGTAACATATGAGCGAAGCATGTAGGCTATTATGTAACAATAGACACAAGCATGTAGGCTAGCATGTCATATAAGAGCCTATCATGTAGGTTAGCATGGAACCTAAGAGCTAAGCATGTAGGCTGGTATGGAACAAAAGAGTCTAGCGTGGCATGTAACATAAGTGCCTAATATGTAGCATTTAGCATGTAAGATGAGCCCAGGATCTAGCCTAACCTAACATAATAACCAGGCAGTGAGCCTAACATAATATGAAATATGAATGTACACAGAACAGGATCCTGGGTTACACCAAGCACTTATGGAAAATGGGGGATGGATCATAACAGTTTGTATGTTGGATAAGCAGTGTGGAGTAGAGGAGCTTAGGAACTGAACTTTTAATTGAAATTGATCGAGCGTACTGCAGTTATTGTTTGTCAGCCCTCGCTGTGTATAATGCAGAGTAGCCGAGGTCACCCTGGGTCACGTGTCTCTACAAACATTGAGACAAAATCACTCGTAAGAAACGTTGTTACAGTCCCTCAATGAGTGGACACCTTCATAAAGCCTTGTCAAGCAACTCGAGGCTCGCCTTTTACACCAACATAGGCCGTAGCCATGATGGGAGGATAGAGGAGAGCGTGTGGGAGGGACCTATGCCGGGATACTTATGGAAAACAGCAGGAAAGAATCCGGAAAAGTAGAAGCTAAAAATGCTAATCACAGCCCGTCCCCCCCCCCCACCACGAGAAAGGACTCGCACACTAGCCTGCAGCCGGAACTACTGGCCTCCCTTCCCCAGGAAGCAAGGACATCCCATCATCTTGTTTTCTTGGCGTTCAGGGACTTGAGGGGAATTACAGCTGGAGCCCCACACTCCCTCCATGCATACCTAAGGGTGGCGGACATCTTTCAGACGTTATGTGGGTAATATCATACATCACTTTGAGCTGATAAATTATACATAAACATTACGTAAAGCAGGAGGAGCTCTCATGAATTTCTTATCGAACACCTTTCCAATTAATAATTCATGTTTGTTGCAGGCCCGAGTACGAGGTTTTTGAGGGGTCCCAGAGATATGATTAATCAGTTTAAGCGTACTAAGGGAGTAGAGGTGACTCCCCTCTTCCCACATGCTGGTGTAGGATAGACCCAATCCCATTCCCTGATTCCCTACCCTCTGACTTCGAATACAGGAGGACTGGTGTAATGCGACCAGGCATGTAGTTATAAAAGAGCCCAGCAGGATGCAGTGCCACTAGCTCAGAGGTGGTGTGGAGGCTGGAGGTTACTAGTGGACCAGCTGTCTTTTTTCCAAAAAGGTTCAGTTCCTTCTCTTCCTTTCCTTAAAATAAATTCTGAAGATTCTGAATTCTCTGAATACTCAGAAGCAGAGAAGCCTTTTGTTCCGTGCAGGATTTGATCTCCCTGCATTGCTCGGCAGAGGAAGGCGTGGAGCCGCTGCTTGCCCAGGGTCAGGCTGTCCTCCAAAGCGGGCCGCCGGTCGGACAGGAGTAGCTCTCGGGGAGAGCGCAAGCTACATCCAGAACAGCACTGGGACAGCTCTCTCCACAAATACCTCAGACTGTCATCTTTAACCTCTTTGATTTACTTTCAAATCACGTTTGATGAGGGGCATCACTGTCAGGTCAGATCTTATCGCCCGCGCGCCTCATTTGCATCCTGTGAGTTCCTGAATGTATATTTCATTTTCGCATGAATGAGGAAGAGGAAAAGGGGACCGTGTGGAACGGAGAGAAAGAGAGAGATAAACTGAAAACAGGAGGTAGGAACGAACCAAGGAGTCCCTGCCCAGGAGCCGAGAGCCAGAAGCACTGTGCTGTCTGTACTTTCCCAGAACGGGCACACTGCCTGATTTTGGGAGTATTTCACAAGGAGGCCCTCAGCAGAGATGGGTAGTCCAGGTCCAGAGGGTAAAATACCAGACTAAGATTTTGTTTTAACTAACCATTTGAGATCTCTGTGACTCTTTATACACAACTGGTTGGTTGAATCAAAACCTTGGTTTGGATTTATACTCTCTGGACCAGAACTCTCCACCTCTGGCTCCCAGCTTTGTGAAAAGCCGCCCCTGGTCCTTCAGTCCGGGGCATCTGTGCCGCTTCCTAGGCTCACACGCTCCTCAGTGCCACGACGCTTGTGAAATATGCCCCTGAGCTGGACACGGTTCCTCTACATTTTGCCTCATTTTATCTCCAAATGTACCTGGCAGCGTTTGCAAAGGGAAACGAGGAGCCGAGAAGAAGCTATGGAAGTGCAGGCGAAGGCCGGCAGGAGAGCGGCCTGAACGCGATGGTCCTCGAGCAGGAATCCAGGCAGTCGAGGAGCTTAAAGGAACCGCCGGATGGAACCAGAAGTTTTTTTTTGTTTCATGTCTCCAGCTCATTCTCAGTTCTTCTCAAGGCCCTCAGGCCCTCCACCATTAGATGTTCCTGCTCAGTGGTGAAGGTCTCCTCTTATTCTCCTATTACGTGTGCCACGTGTGCCTGGACGTCCAGCTTCAGTGATAACTCCAAAGAGTGTGCATTTACCACAGCCACAGAAAAGCCAGGGAAATGAGAAGAGTGAACTGCGATATTTCTTTAAAGGAAATCATGATGTTCTGGGCCTTTAAAATGCGTGTAAATACATTGGTGAGGACGGGCATTTCCTCCTGCCCCCTGAGACACACCAGCAGTCTGTGTATTCCTGCAGAATCGCCTTTGTGGTAGGAAGCCTTACAAATAAAGCGTGTATGAACTCCTGGCCCGTACGGCTGGGCACTCTGTGAGCGCGGTGAGTCTAAGCTGTGGGCGAGGGCAGCAGAGCTACTTAGGCTCTAACAAGAGCGGCTGAGTTTGTTTGCCGGCTCGCGGTGCGGCAGCCACAGTACCGTGCTGTCACCGTGTGGAAAATGCTGCAGAATTGGGGCTGTGAAGTGTCAAAGGCAGTGATACGTCTCCCCCCCCCCCCACAGCCATGAACCTGCTCGGACTCAACTGGCGGCTGCAGCCCTCGAATGCTCATGTGGTTGGCAACAGGCTCGGTACGCAATTGCCAAGCAACAGCGACGTGGCAACAGTGCCCTCTGGGGGCAGAGGTAAGAATGGCAGGGGCCAGTTTCTATTTCCGACAGCAAACAGAGGAAAAATTCTCGACAGATATCAGTGTGGTCGGTCCTTGAGGCAGGATCTCAGCAAGTTGTTTGTGTTACACCCCATTAGCTACTCCTAACAACCTAGGCAATTAACCCAGCGTAAGTGTGTGTTGATTAAAAAACACAAAGTTGGATCCTTCCAGGTATTGTGACCCTTTGCAGCTCAGCATTCACTCCTGCAGCGCTCCGCTTCGCAATTGACGCGCCGAGCTTTGCGATTGCGCATTTATCCGCACAGCATTGCGGCGAAGACGTGTAGCGTTGCATTTCGGAGTGCGTGTGAGGATGCCGTCTCCCAGCCCCAGAGACACGCGCTTTGCCTGTCAAATAGTCTTCTTTCTTTGTGAAAATACTCTCTAAATTTAATTTTCTGTTTACTGGATTTTCGGGACAGGAGGCTTTTCTTGCCGGGCCCCACATCTGCCAGCTCGGTCCACGGAGAGAGGCGGCACATCTTTCGGGGGGCGTAAACTCCCCCCCCCGCCCCGTTTGCCGAGATGTTCAGCGGCCGGAGGATTTAGGTGGCGCAGCTGATGAAATCCAAGTAACAGGACTGTGCCGGCGTGGATAGGAGCCGGGAATATAGGGCGGAGGCGGGAAGGCTTGGGATGGAAGGAAACAGGCCAATTTAAGGGCGGGAGGCTTTTTCCGGAACTTTCCTTCTGGGAGATGCCGCTTCCTCCCTTTTTTGTTTTTATTTTCTGGTCTTTGCCTCGTTCGGCGCCTCCCGCAGTTGTGCCTCTCCCCGTCCTGGTTGTATATTAATGAGATGGGCCATGTGCGTCGAGCTTAGTATTAATGAGCTTTTCATGGATTTAAAAAGAAATATTCTCTTACTATTTTTCTTCGGTTTTCCTTGTCCATGGTTCGGTCCCCTGCGTATGTGTGACCTGATTCCTGTCGAATCAGGTGATTCAGAAGCACGGAGCATCTCTCAGCTCCCCCCCCCGCCAAACCCCATATACACCCTCAACAGTGGGCACTCGCTCCGTTGGCAGAACGAGCCGTAAATAGCCGGATTAGAAATCAATGAACATGGCGGCAGAGAGAGCCTCGCGCCCCAGGCCAGCGCCGCACGGCATGATGTACTCTGTAAATCAGAATTAGTGCCTGTCATTGTGGTCACATGACGCGGATAGCAAGGCAATCAATGCGATGACGAGAGCCATCCCAGCCCAAACAATTCTTTAGGGGTCAGCTTTGCCAAAAAAATTATTTCATATGTAGTTTTTTAACTGGTACAGGGTGAATTTAAGGTGCAATAAACATAAAAGTACTTATTTTATGAGTTGGTTTTGGCACTTTGGGGGGAGCGCTGTCTGGATGATCACTGTTTCAGCAACAGAGAACTGGGGTTATTAAACGGGCATTTCACACACGGTGACCCCTTGTTGGGAAATGCACAAGCTGCTAAGGTGGAGTCCTGCCTACCGGCCCTGAGCCCTGTGCCTGCAGTGATTCGTGTGAGTGTGGAGATGAGGGTGTTTCATGTGAGTGTGGAGATGGGGATGTTTCATGTGAGTGTAGAGATGCGGGTGTTTCGTGTGAGTGTGGAGATGAGGATGTTTCGTGTGAGTGTGGAGATGCGGATGTTTTATGTGAGTGCGGAGATGCGGGTGTTTCGTGTGAGTATGGAGATGCAGGTGTTTCATGTGAGTGTGGAGATGGGGATGTTTCGTGTGAGTGTAGAGATGCGGGTGTTTCGTGTGAGTGTGGAGATGCGGGTGTTTTATGTGAGTGTGGAGATGCGGGTGTTTCATGTGAGTGTAGAGATGCGGGTGTTTCGTGTGAGTGTGGAGATGCGGGTGTTTCATGAGAGTGCGGAGATGCGGGTGTTTCGTGTGAGTGTGGAGACGCGGGTGTTTCGTGTGAGTGTGGTGACGCAGGTGTTTCGTGTGAGTGCGGAAATGCAGGTGTTTTGTGTGAGTGCGGAGATGCAGATGTTTCATGTGAGTGCGGAGATGCAGATGTTTCATGTGAGTGTGGAGATGCAGATGTTTCATGTGAGTGTGGAGTTGTGGGTGTTTCATGTGAGTGTGGTGATGCAGGTGTTTCGTGTGAGTGCGGAGATGCAGATGTTTCGTGTGAGTGTGGAGATGCAGATGTTTCATGTGAGTGTGGAGTTGTGGGTGTTTCATGTGAGTGTGGTGATGCAGGTGTTTCGTGTGAGTGCGGAGATGCAGATGTTTCGTGTGAGTGTGGAGATATGGGTGTTTCGTGTAAGTGTGAAGTTGTGGGTAATTCATATGAGTCAGGATATACGGGTGTTTCGTGTGAGTGTGGAGATGCGGGTATTTCATGTGAGTGCGGGTGCTTCACATGATTGTGGAGATGTGGGTGTATCATGTTTGTGGAGATGCTGGTGTCTTATGTCTGTGAAGATATGAATGTTTCCCATGTTTCATGACCAGTCCCTCCCTTCTCCCATCTCTTGCAGGGCCCTGGATACCCCGAAACACCAGCATCGACACAGGCGAGCTCGAGCTGGGCCGGCGGGTAACCCAGGAGGTGCCCCCTGGAATGTTCTGGAGATCTCTGCTGCACATCACCCAGGCACAGTTCCTCAAATTCAACATCACCCTGGGCAAGGATGCACTGTTCGGGGTCTACATCCGCAAGGGGCTGCCCCCCCCCCACGGGCAGGGTGCCCTCCCCCCCCCCCACCCCGACCCCCTTCTGCGTGGTGGCCTTGATCACCTCCCCAGG
>JAODKM010000046.1:5664326-5719375 GCA_026780845.1 Petrocephalus sullivani | reverse complement strand
GCGGGGGGGGGGACGGCAGGCAGCGGGCAATAGTGATTACAAACACCACACAACCCCCCCGGGGGGTAATGCTTAGGGGGTGAGACCCAGATGGGGGGCGGGGGGGGGGGACGAGGTCAGCATGCACCTGCATGCTACTTACCCCGTAAAATAGGCTTCAATGATGGACAATTATCCTGGGGGGGGGGGGGTGCAGGTAAAAATGGACCAGACGGGACTGGACAAAACCACGCAAAGGAAACTGACTTTGCTGAAATGAAGTTTAACAACCTTTCTACACATTCCCTCCAAGCCTGCGCCCCCCACACTACTGGCCCCGCCCCACCTCAGCGCCTACACTTTGCCCAGCCAGAAGCCGACGAGAGGAAAGTGAATCAGCAGCCAGTTATTCCCGAGGCCCGGCGGGCCAGAACAGGAAGTCCCGAATGCGGAGGGGATTCGGGAGGGCATGCTGGGGGGGGGGGGC
Organism: Petrocephalus sullivani; assembly: GCA_026780845.1. NCBI lineage: Eukaryota > Metazoa > Chordata > Actinopteri > Osteoglossiformes > Mormyridae > Petrocephalus > Petrocephalus sullivani. The sequence goes on along the minus strand of JAODKM010000046.1, from coordinate 5,718,909 downwards.
TTCTGTACTTCCAATGACAGTGTGAAGCAGGCAACAGCAGAGTGGAGGCAGGACATTACGGAGTCGGTCCGCTTGAAAACAAACAGACTAACTGACACGGGCCGGTTGCACCCCTAACCATGAGGAGAACACTAAACCATTTCATTACTTCCTGCCATATGGAATATGAATCAGCAGCTCTATTCAGCATGGGGGGAGAAGAGCATGAAAAAGAAAAAAAAAAAAAGGAAAAAAATCAGAGGCTTCTTGAGGAAGACTTTGACGCCTTTTCCTTTGGGGGGGGGGGGGGGGGGGGACGCGGGCTCCCCCAGTGTCCCTAAGGCGGGGGGACCGCGGCGCGGCGGGGGGGGGGGGGCGGGCGGGGAGGCGGGGGGGGGGCGGGGCGGGGGGGAGGGTGAGCCTGAAGATCGCGTGGGCCCCACGCTGCAGACTGTGCTGGTAACCATAGCGGCGCTGCTCGTCTTGGGCTCAGAGAACAGCTGCTTCCTAGCCGTGGACGGAGTTGGGGTGCTGGGGAGGCAGGCGGTGGGCGGAGCCGTGCTGGAGGGCGAGGCTGAGGCCGGCCCAGGATTGGAGGCGGCCGCGGCGTACTCGGGCTGGGCGGTGCCCGGTCGGGGGGTAGAGCCGGCACCATTGTGTTTCGGGGAGCCGTTGTTGCTGCCGGGGCTGACGGGTCGCACGGGGAAGGGGCCCCACGTGTTGGGCGATGGGGAGAAGGTGCCCCCGAACTGGGCCACGGGCAGCCGCGGGTGCCGGATCTGGTGCATGGTCTGCGCAGCCAGCAGGGCCAGCTGAGGGTGGGCGTAGGCTAGCGGGAGCGAGACGAAAGGGGGGCGCACCCCCGGGGCCAGGCTCTTCCCCAGCTTGCCCCCCTGCTGCGAGGCAGACGGAGAGGAGGGCTGAAAGGCGACGCCGGAGGATGGCATGACCGACGGGAGCCCTTTGGCGCCTGACGCCGTGGTGCTAGTGGCCCCCGTGGAGGTGGTGAAGGTGGAGCTGATCTTGGTGTTGCTGCCGGGGGTGCGGATGTGATTGCGCGGGATGAGGTCCTCCAGCTCCTTGGCGGGGTCCTGGATCAGAGCGTTGATGAGCTGCACGGCGTGCCGTGTGGACTCAGTGCCGCCCCTGATGGTGATCATCCTCTCCCCGTTCTTGTCCTTCTGCTTGTCCACGTCAATGTGGGCCCCCGTCACGTCCTGGATGGCCGTGATGTTGCAGCCACCTCTGCCCATGATCCGCGACACCACCGACGCCGGTACAGAGAGCTTCTTGGACCTGAGAGGGAACGAGGCAGGAAGAGAGTGGAGAGCATTTAATGGCAACTACAGCAGAAGTATCCTAGACAGATGGAGTTCAGCATCTTCTGCTGACCTTGCAGTAAAGGAGCATTCAAAAAATCAGAGTGAATCTTATATAATCTACATCAGGGTGCCCTACTCCAGTCCTGGATGGTCAGCACTCTCTCTGTCTGTCTGTCTGTCTGTATGTGTGTTATTTTTTTTTATTATTATTTTCTGAAACATAGGCCCACCTCCGGACCACCTCCTTCCAGCCCTCCTCTCTCTTCTGGTTCCTCTTGGGGCTGGTGAGGTTGATCTTGTTGTTGGGTGAGGACACCGGCAGTGAGATGGTCTTGAAGGAGGATGGGGCAGAGCAGGGGTTCAGATCACTGGTGCAGTCTGGCGTCCTGGAGGGGGAGACAGAGACACACACACACACAGCTTGTAGACCTGCATGACATCAGCAGCCTCCCACCCCTACCCATACTCAGGACACCATGTTAGATGAGCCCTTCCTGGCTGTATGGAATATGGGCAGCATATGGAGGCCGGACTCACTTCTGCAGCGGTTTGGAGATGGACAAGGTGACCTTGTCATCCCGCGCACTGTGCAGGGGGGGGCACTGCCTCTTCTCTGGGAACGGCGTGGGCTGCCCGTGGCTGGGGGGGGCCGTGGAGGAGGGCGGTGGGTCAGGTGGGTGGCCCAGCTCCTGGCTCCTCCCGCCGCCCCCTCCTCCGCTGCTCTCGCTGTTGCAGTCGGTGCTGTCCAGGTTATCCGAATCGCTGTTGCCACCGGGCACCCCGCCACCCCGCGGCTCCCCGTGGATCTTGTTGCGGTCAGCCTTCTGCTGCGCCAGGGCCACCTGGGGGTCCTGCAGGATGATGGGCTCGCTGGGCGCATCCTTGGTCCTGTTCTTCTTGCTCTTGCGGCCGGCGATGGGTGTGCTGACCGCGTTGGGCCGCTTCTTGGCGAAGGCCGAGCTGAAGGTGGTGGAGGTGGCGGGAATGCCGATGGTGGTGGTGGTGGTGGCACTGGGCGGCTCGATGGGGACCTCGGCCTCTGCGGGGACCCGGATCGGGGGGGGTGGAGGCTTAATTCAGAGCCATAATTCTCACCAGACCAGAGGCTGGCCATGCAGAGGAGCTTGGCACTCACCTTCGGCAGAGTCCTTCTCGTGGTCCTGCAGCTCGGAAAACACCTCCTTGATCTTGGCCTCCTCTTCCTCCAGCTTCCTCTTCTGTTCCTCTTTCTTCTTCTTCCTCTTCTCCTTGCGCTTCTCCCGCTTGGCTGCCAGAGCCTGCTTCTTACTCTCCTCCCGGGACTGTAGAGTTGCACAGGAGGTTAGCGAGGACAGTGCAGGACAGGGGTGGGGGGGGGGAATGAGGGCAGAGGCTTGCCCACCTTCTCCAGGTCCAGCTCCTTCAGCAGGATGCTGGCGTTCTTGTTGGCCTCGGCCGCCTGCTGGTCTTTGGCTTTGACGATGGTCTCCATGCACTGGTGACACTTCTTCAGAAGCTCCTATAGTCAGGAATGACATCCCAGCAATGGACCAGCAATATAAAAGCATTTTATTTGTGCAATTTAGCAAAATTTATGACTAATATATGACTGTGAAATTTTAATATATGACTGTGATATGTGAAATTTCAATCCCCAAGCACCACAATCTAAGCAGATGCCCCTTCAGCAAACTGCATTAATACGAGGGCGCCCCCTACAGGCAGACCTTGGAAGCTCACCCCTTTACTGGACACCCGGCCCATATGTCTTTGCTTACAGACTCCTACCTTATCTGCAATGGTGGCGATGTATCTCATGCACTCAATGTCAGAGGGAAACTGGTTGACCTCTTTCACCAGGTACTGCACGACCTTCACGTGACCCTGAGAGAGATACAGAGTGGTGGGAGCCTGAGTAAGTGACTGTGCAAAGACAAGGGAGGAACGGGGACCCCTGCTGGCAGATATGGGCATCGCACCTTGCGGAAAGCCGCCATCAGCGGGGTTATCTTGCGGTTGTCGGCGGCGTCGACGTCGGCGCCCGCCTGTACAAGGAGCTGCACCACGTCAAAATGACCACCGTTGGCCGCCAGCCACAGAGGGGTGTTGCCCTTCTTGTTGCGTACGTCGATGTGAGCCACCCTGTGACACAGAGGGGCAGAGTAAGTTACCTTCCCAAAGGCAGAAGGGGAATGACGGCAGACGGCGACGTCCGGTGTCCACCTGTTGATGAGCAGTTCGCAGAACTTGTAGTGGCCCTTGTCGGCTGCGATGGTGAGTGCGGTGTCCCGTGACGAGGGCACGGGCGGGGCGTTCACATCGGCACCCTTATCCAGCAGCACACGGCCCACTTCGGCATAGCCTCCCGATGCTGCCTCCATGAGGGGGGTCAGTCCAGTCTACGGGGAGAACGTCAAGGCCTCATCAAATGACATGGTCGTTCACAGATAGGTCAGGCTTGCCCCTCCCCTCCAGACGGTGACCCGGTGCAGCCCACCTTGGCACGGTGCTCCACATTGGCCTTGCGGTCCAGCAGCAAGCTGACCACCTCAGCGCGGCCCTGGAAGCAGGCCAGCGTCAGTGCCGTGTTGCGGTTGGTCTCGATCTGCGCGTTGATGTCTGAGCCCATGTCCAGAAGCAGCTTGACGGCGGGGACGTGACCGTTCATAGCGGCCAGCATTAGCGGTGAGATCCCCAGCTTGCTGCCGGTCCTGTGGAGGGCGGAGACAAGGCGTGAAAATGCGAGGTGGGGAAGAAGGAATATGGGGACGGGAAGTAGGCGGGACCGAAAGACCCCTCATACTCACCTGGAGTTGATCTCGGCGCCAGCGTTAAGGAGGATCTTGATGATATTGACATAGCCACCCGATGCGGCCAAGCTGAGCGGCGTGTAGTCGGACACGTTGCGATGCTCCTTGTTGGCCCCGCGGAGCAGCAACAGCTCCACCACCTGGCACGAGGGTGGTATAGCAGGTCACATGCATGACCAACACCTGAGGAATTCACTGCTCAATTGGCACAAATCATTTCCTTAGTCAATGCTATACTGAGAACAGCCAACGTGCGCTGACAAACCTCCTGCCGACCCCCAGAGCAGGCCAACGAGAGGGGGGTGTCTTTGGTTCTCTCTGACTGGGCCTCGATGTCGCCACCTTTGTCCAGGAGGATCTCCACGACGCCCACATGTCCGGCCGTGGCTGCCAGGATGAGGGGCGTGAAGCCTGGGAAGGATTGAGAGAGGACGCTGACCTCAGCACGGACACATGCTGCATAAACCGGGACCCCTGCATACTGCCCTCGCCGAGCGGGACGCGTACCTTTCTTGTCCCGGTGCTCGATGTTGGCCCCACGTGCAATCAGCACCGACACCAGCTCCTCGTGACCGCCGGCACAGGCCAGGGTCAAAGCCGTGTCATGGTTGCTCTCAGTCTGTGGGGTGGACATAGGTGCCACAGTGTCACTGTCACAAAACGAGCAGGGCGGGGAGGCGGGGATTTGGGTAGGAGGGCAGGCCTTACGTGCGCATCGATGTCCACTGAGGGGTACAGTGGCAGCATGGAGGGGGGCGAGACGGCCGTTCCAGGGGTGGGCATTGGGGGCTGAGGGCTGGGCGAAGTCGTAGGATTCAGCATGGGCACTCTGCTGCTCACAGCTGTCGGGCACATGGGGCAGATGTAGGGTACGGAGGTTACCGCAGTTACTGCCAGGTCACAACCTCACAGGGGCATGGGCGTGCACAACTGCTACCCTCAACCCTCAAATACTTAGGATTCCAAAGCCGCATAACTAGCAGACACCCATGCGGCTCATCACAGGCACGGGCCCCCGCCACGCAGAGAGGATTTACGTCTGCGGGTCTAATCGCCACAAGGATACGCCTGCCTTAAAACCTGAAATGGCGCTATAGGAGGAGCGCTCCCGTGTGTATTTACGAGATGTCATACCTCACGCGCCCCCTTATTGCATTCGTCACCATTAACATCAACAGCCCTTCCGAATAGGACAGCAATGACAGGCAGCGAGAGAGAGGCAAACCATTAAGACCAACGGCACTCGCCAACGCACCCATCATGATGTCATCCAGGGTGTCCGTGAGCGTCTGCGCGGGTGTGGCCACCATCAGGCCATCGGGAGCTTGGCTGAGAAGACCGGGCCCCAGTCCTGTGAGCTGCTGGCCCAGCATCTGCTGGCTCACCAGCACCCTCTGCAGGTCGGGGCTAGTACTGCCGGGGTAGTCGGCACCGCTGAAGTCTGTGGACTGCTGCGCGGGCAGTGGCTGGATGGGCACGAAGCCGGCCTGTAGGGGAGGTGGGTTCTGGGGGGTCTGTGGAGGTGGAGGTGGTGGCAGCTGCTGCTGCTGTGCCTCCCTGTACAGGATAGTGTTGACCTGTGGCAGTTTTTCAAAATCCTCGCTCTCCTCCTCATCCTCCAGCTCGTCTGCATCATCATCGTCGTTGTCGTCATCCTCATCCTCCTCCTCGTCCTCCTCATCCTCCTCCTCGTCTTCCTCCTCCAGGGCCGGTTGGTCGTCGTCTTCTGGGCTGCCCTCGCCGTCCACATCGGAGCCGAGTGGCCCCGATGGCAGGGGCAAGGGGTTGCCCACCCCCACGGCCCCCGACGGCTGGGTGGGTGGCGCCGGCTCCTCCTTCAGGCCCTTGGCCTCCATGTACTCTTTGGTGAACTGCTGCTGCGTCTTGAGCTGCAGCTGGCGCTCCACCTTCTGCAGCTCCTTGAGGATCTTCTTCTTCTTCTGCACCTGCTCCTCACGGCTCTTCTTCAGCTCCTCGATCTTGTCTTTGGTGAGTGGCTCGCCCTGGATGAGCTCCAGCGACTGCAGCTGGGCCTTCTCGATGGCGCTGATGCGTTGGCCCAGCTCGTTCAGCTTGCCCTCCGTCTCCTCCACGATGCACTCCAGCGGCTGGTACGGGTGGAAGGGCGGCAGGGCGTCGGTGTCCGACACCGCCGCGGTCACGCTGCCCGCCTGCAGGGGGCTCGACCTCTGCTTGGACGCGACTGAGGAACCAGCCATGGGAAAGAAAACAGAGACAAACTGAGCTTAATGACACCAACATCCTCTCTTAAAGGTCGTTTAGATCGTCCCCCACCCACACCGGCACACATTACAGATTTGGGTCAGGCCGGCAGCTTCACAGAAAGTCACAGAACACTTTAAGTACAGTCTCTGCTTACTGCAATATGTACAGGTAGCATGTTTTGGTGGCACGCTCAGGACATTGATGGTGTGAGTATAGGTCGGGAAAGCTGAACTAAGGCAGGATGCCAGAGGAACCTAAACAGAGGCTTGCAGTTTGCTCCTTGGTCCACAATTCAGAGCAGAAGGAGGTACAGATGCTACGCTCAGATGAGGCGGCTGACCTTTGCTCGTGACAGGTGGGGGGGTGCTGACTGTGGAGGGGACTCTGTCGGGCTCCTGTGGGGGGACCACCATGGCTAGGGCCTGGAATGGAACTCGGGGAACCTGGCGAGGGATGGAGGAAGAGTCACCTCATGGCAGCCCCTGAATGACACAGGAATCTAACAGCCCACCAAAGAGAGGTTATACATGGGCATTGACCCCAGCTGAAAACTGATTGGTCCTCGAAGTGCCCCCTCCCCTATCACTCACAGATTCAAAACAGATCATTGGCAAATGATAAGGTGGACCCCCCGACACCTAAAATAGGTGGTGAAGCAAAAGCAGCCCCTGGAACGTACCTGAGATGCATCATGAGAGGGAGGCGTGAGCTGGGACAGGTCAGGCGCGGGGACGGACAGGATGTTGTTGGGGTAGTCGAGGAGGTAGGAGACCACATTGGTGTGGCCGCCTTTAGCAGCTTCAATGAGCATGGTGGAGCTGTCCTGCGGAGACAGCAGCACTCAATCCTACTACAGACGACCCTCCATCTTTATAACAGCGCCCTCTAAATATTGTAGCAAAGCCGAACGGGAAGGCTGGTGAGCGCACCTTCAGTCTGTGGGTGGGATCGGCCCCGTGGGCCAGCAGTAGCTCCACCACGGCCAGGTGGCCCCCTGCGCAGGCCAGTGATACCACCGTGTGGTCATTGTTGGCTGTGGCGCGGTTCACGTTGGCACCTGCCAGGGGACAGTGTGCAGGTATCGTTGAATTTAGGTACATTGATGAGACAGTCACTTCCTCTACCCTTTTTAAACACATCTCAGAATTTATATTAAGGCCAAATATTGTAGCACAGTAGCCGACAGGGTCATATGGGATATAACGTTCCGAGGTACAAACAGCTTAAGCTGGAGTTTACTGGAGGTGTGAATCAGGACAAATTAGTTTTTACATTTAAATAATGTAGAATTTGTAGTTACATTTCTATTTTTTTTTTGTATTACAGTTATTTAACTTAAAAGAGAATAATTCGTAACTCAAACGAGTATAGCAAGTTCTCCCCCCTCACATATCTACTTCAATCAAAGCACAATCTCACCCTTACACTATACTATACTGGGCTTCAACACTGATAAGTATGATGACCAGATAATCCATGTCATCCCATCCCGGAGACTTGGAGCTAGGACAGGATTTGCAAACTACCATTTCAATCAAAAGGACTGGGATTTCAATTAAGGACTGAGTTCTTGCTGCTTGCTGATTGGTCAGTCCTATAATCATGCATGTGCCACTTCTGTGTTAATGTGAAACAACCAGATGAGGCTTTCAATCAAGGAAACAAACCAGTCAGAGCACAAGAGGAACTGAAATATTTAGCCAATCACAGGAGCCTATCAGTTTTAAGGCAGTTTGTAAAACTTGAGGTAGCTCAAAGTGTCCAGGGCGACATGGATTACCTAGTGGCCCTATGCTGAGGCGTCGAGTGACAGCATACCTTTACTGATGAGGAACTGAACGGTACACAGGTGTCCCGCTCGGGCCGCCTTCATCAGGGGGGTCCGGCCACCCTCCGACTCGTGCTCCTGTGAGGGAACAGGTCCGACAGAGGCCCACACTCAGATACGGAAAAGACAGAAGAGTGGGAGGTGAGGAGAGGCGATGGTGGGGAGGTGCAGGCCTACCAGGTCAGCCCCGGTCTGCAGCAGCACGTCCGCCACGTCCGTGTGGCCGTTCTCGCACGCATACGTCAGGGCTGTGTCTCCCGTCGCTGTGGTGGCGTGCACGTTTGCCCCTGGTGGCCAAACGCTTAATTACTACCGGTGTGAATCGCAGGTGAGACGGCCAGGCAGCGGCTGGGAACCTCAGGCAGCTGCTGACGCTCATTCCCCCAAGTACTGGGTTTATTTTCAGCCCCGCAGAAGCCCACAGCCAGTTAAGCATCCCGCTCTGTGACCATCTCGCGGGACCCCACAGCTCCTCTCCCTGCGGATTCTGCCTACGCCCGACAGAAGCGCAGAGACAGGGCAGAGCTACGATAAACCCATGGGTAGCGGCAGATCGGAGCCCATTAATACTCCACCGCTGTGAATTTCCCCGGCACACACACTGGTGCACACAGTGCCTGCAGGAGCAGTGAGGAGAAACAGCAGGCGAAGCCCCCAGCAGCACAGCCCGGCTTCACACCCAGATGGGGCTCACCTGCGGCTAGCAGGTACTTGACAAGCTCTAGGTGGCCCTCCTGAGCCGCCTCCATGAGCGGCGTGGAGCAGCCCAGCTCAATGTCGGCGCCCGTCTTGATGAGAAAGTCGGCCACCTCCAGGAAGCCCCCGCAGCAGGCCAGTGTCAGCGCCGTCTCCTGGGTCTCCTCTGTCTGTGCATTGATATTTGCCCCTGGGAGGGTGACAGGTCAAAGGGTGCTCACGCAGACTAAAGAACGAAATTAATTACCGACTGCAATAAAATGTCAGTATATATTAACACAAAGCAAATGCGCGGACAAGCATTTTACAAAGTTGACAAAGGCTACATGAAGAAATAAAACACCATCTCCAAGCTGGAGATTTATTCGCCTCTATAGATCCATTCCAGACAACACCAAACGAGATCTGTGCTCACCCTGGGCCAGCAGCAGCGCCACCATTTCCTCGTGGCCTTCACGGGCCGCTTCCATCAGCGGCGTGTAGCCCTCGTCGTTGACCTCCTCCAGGTTGGCCCCACGCTCGATGAGAAGGGCGGCCAGCTCCACGTGGCCTCCACAGGCTGCCAGTGTCAGCGGTGACTCGAATGAGTCCGCCGGCATGTTTACCTGCGCCCCACTGTCTAGGAGCAACCGTGCCACCTCCACGTGCCCGTCCTGGGGGATAGGGGGAGGCATACTGAGATTGGCCACGGCCCCCACTGCGTGTGTGTGTGTCTCTGTGTTTGCGCATTACCTGAGCACCCAACAGGGTCTAATTTAAGGACAAGCCTCACTGAGACAGGTTTGTTGAGCAGCTTTATAGTTGGTAGCTCAAAATATCTCCTTCAGATTAAGCTGGATTCCCTCACTCTCTATGGTATGTGTGAATGAGTGCCACCCGCCCCCAGTCCTCCCCAAGGCCTCACCATGCAGGCCTCCATCAGTGCCGTGTGCATCTCGTCTGTCTTATGCTCCTGGTCAGCTCCAGCTTCCAGCAGGAAGCGCACCATCTCCAGGTGACCTGCAGGGGGCGACGAAGAGCAAACAGTTAGAGATCCGGTGACCCTTGCACTCCCTTCCCCAGCCAATGGGAGAGCAGTAGCGGCACCTTTGTAGCAGGCCAGCGTAAGCGCACTCTCTTTGAATTCGTTGGAGTGCGTGTTGATACCGGCACCATACTCAAGCAGCACGCGGGCCACCTCGACATGGCCGGCGCTCGCTGCCTCCATCAGAGGCGTGTGCCCGTTCTCATTGTGGTCCTCGATATTGGCGCCTTCCTTCAGGAGCACCTTCACCACGTCTACGAAGCCACCAGCGCACGCGTACGTCAGTGCCGTATTGCCTGTGGGACCAAGGGCTGCATTAGCTCCTCCTGGCCTTTAGAGGGTGCTGCTCTGATGACAGTGTTCTTAAGGGACATTCTCTGATATCATGATATTCTATCACATGAAATAACAGGTTCAGAGACCGGACGCTTGAACAAGACACCTACCCGTGGAGGACTGGGCGTTGACGTCCGCGCTGTGGACCAGAAGCAGCTTCACGATGTCAACGTAGCCGCCGCTGGCGGCTGCCATAAGCGGCGTGATGTCCCCCTTGATCCCCCTGTCCTCGACGTTGGCGTGCATGGCCAGCAGGACCTACAGGACGAAAGGGAAAAACTGGACCTGGGACCGAAGAGGACTGGGAGGGCCAGAGCGGAGAGGAGGCCCAGGGGGCGAGCCGGGCACACACAAACGCACCTGTGCCAACTCATAGTAGCCAGCGGAGCAGGCCAGGCACAGCAGGCTCTCGCCCTCCTCCGTGTGCTCGTTAACGCTGCGACCCTCGTCCAACAGCTTCCGCACGGCGTTGACGTCCCCATCTGAACAGGCTTCCGCCAAGCTACGGCTGAAAATAACCAAACTGCTACACTTACCGGGACTGCACCGGGGCGACCTCTTTATAGCCGATAGGGCTGCAAGACCCCGCAGCGGCCAACGAGACACCTCAGAGGAGGTGTCAGGAGACGGCAAAGATACATACTTGTCGGCCTGGCCGGCGTTGAGTGTGTTTTCGGCCCTCATGCGCGTGAGGGCGGCGGCGGCCTCATCCAGTGCGCAGCTCACAGACGACGTCAGGCGGCGTAGCACCTCGGGATCTGCGAAGGCTTTACCGTCCGCAGTGGACAGTTTACCGATGCCTTCAGTGTTAGAGCGCACGTGGGGTGGGGGGTTCAAATCCATATGGCAGTTCACACCAAGCAGCATCCATGGTTAGAGGGAAAAAAAGCAAACACACACACACACACAAGCTTGGGTTATGTTCATGCCACTCGTTAGCTCTACCCTCCTCTCCCCCTCAAACAGGAAGCAGACCCAGGGCACAGTGACCTAAAGTGACCTAGAACAGAGCAGTGACCACCCCCCATCCTGTGCTTCAAATGGTACAGCTCAACTACACATTTCACTGCAAATAGTAACAGCTGAAAAAACAACAGATACCCCAGAACAAAATGAGCCTCAAATGAGCCTGAATTTGAATTAAGTCTTTTTAGTCTGTTAGACATGAAATCTGAATATATAAGTTCGAGATGAAGAATGAAGAATCTCATTTCCCAGACTTCGTAAAAGCCATTATCAAGCAAGCAGTGATATCGAGTTTGGCTAAATCAAATTTACAAGAAGCCGATTTCTTCCTGACTAGACAATTAGCATTGCTTCTTAAGCACCTAACAGTCAGACATTTCCCCAGAATCCAGGCACAAATCTGACATCTCTAAATAAAATGTAAGTAATGGCTAAAATCAGCCAAACAACTTAACCATCCATCTTTAAATACCTGGGAAACCAATGGGAAATAATGAGCAGATTATTATGGAAGGACCCACTGTTACACAATACACATACAACACTTCATACATACAGCTTAAGTAATTCAGGGCAAATTGCTCAAGAATTCAGCTTCCTCTCCTATACTGGGCTACATTCGATTCCTCTTTCCTGACCACTGGTGGACAGTTCAGAAAAAGCAACTGCCCAGTCTAGAAGCACGTTTAATATCAATATCAATTGTAAGCAGCTGAAACAGGATATGCAGGTGCACTGACACGCACACAAACACAGCCGCATGACGAGTAGACACTAACTTTACACCAGTGCTGAGTCATGACAGTAGCTGTTGCTGCCCTGTGTAAAACTATTGTTCTGGGGCAGGATGCTTAATCTCACCCTGCAAACCACCCCCAGACCTGTGACACTGAACTGGGCTTCCCCAGGCCAGGCTATGCAGTGTGACTGTAACGGTACATATATTTACCAAGTGCCATTTGATTACATCATTTTCAATTTGGAACACACAATAAAACAAATGAATACAGGAGCAACATTTACAACATGAGAAATGCTAATTGTGGCTGGTCAATGTTGGTTACTCAAAATTGGTGGTGTGGGAACATTTTGGTTTCCCGATAAATTACAGGAACACCGGAGACGAAGTAGCTAATAAGACCAGGACTGTCTGTCAGCTGTTATTTCGAACTTGGATAAGTTGCTGGAGACCACATCAGTGCGCACACGACTGTAGCAGGGTAGACAGCCCCTGCAAGTTAGTATATATAATATACTAATATATATATTTTATATATACTAATATATATTTTTTTTTACATTTTGCGAATAAGAGTCAAGGTCAGACAATGCTTTTGGTTTACAATTGTTCCTAATTGTGTTCGTTTGCAGTTTTAATAGTAAATTTCAAAATTTCTGTTTTGCCTGCTGTACCGAAACTGCATCAAGCCGTGAACCCAAAACCAAAGCTTTTATTTTTAGTGGACCATGAATTTTGCGTGTCATTACATCCCAGCAGGTGGGTATCATGCAGCTAATGCAATAACATGACTGCATGCAACAGATCCACTGGCACACACCTGCAGCACTCGCCCCTAGGCACACTCCTCTCTGCTTGTGCATGGAGGAGCACAAGCAAGTGACAAAGTACAGCTCCCGGGCAGCTGTTGATCATTGACACAGTTCTGGCCCGGCAGCGTTCCTCGCAGAGGGCACAAGTGACCCACTAAGGCCGAAAGCAGAAAGCCCAGGCGGAGGAGGTAAACACAGCCGCATGCTCCGCCTCCAAACAGCTTCTCAGCAAGCCTGTCCGCTCACTCAAGATGTTTGGGTCATCAGAAAATCCACCATGACCTCCAAAAGACGTGAGCATGAAGACGTGTGCACAAGTGTATTGTGCAGTTTTGGACTGCTCTCCAGTATCCAGGAAATGCATCTTAACATATAAAACCCCAAATGACATTCAAATGTGAAATTTCAACCTGCAAAGAAACCTGCTATTCACACTAGGGTGGCTAATAAAATTAACAAACGTCTGACTTTTTTCCCCAAATTCAATCACAGGCTGATTCGTTTTAAACGGTTTCTATGGGAAGGGGGGGGCCAATTTTGCCAATTTTCATGGCAAACAGCTCAAGTCTAGACATTTTAAGGAGCAAGTACACATTAAAAGTTTCACCACCTGGTATTAAACACGTAGGAGATATTACTCAACAATAATTAATATATGCAAGCCCAGCCCTTGGTATGAACTCTGCATAAAGGGGGGGGAGCTGGTAGCTATAAAAAGGTGATTCTCCGGAAGTACTGCAGCGAGCTGCCCCAGTCACCAAGACAGTCATTACAATGGACTTCTTAAACCTGTGTCTTTTACATGATGCCACAGCGATATCACATTGCCATTATATAGCGCGTGTGCAATAACCACCAGGACTTTATATGAGCGTAAACTATTGTCCGGACGCCGGCCTTTCAGTACAGGCATTTAACTTATGCCCACAATTCGATAAGCTGATTAGTACTACGCCTAAAATATTAATGAGACGCGTATTGTGATGCCCAAAAGTTAGCAATCTGTATACATTTGCCGTATCCAAATGTCTATTAAATTCGGTTAGCGGAGCACACCGCATGCTACTGTTCTGGTAAATCATGGAAGCGATAAGCACTGAAGTGGCAATGAAGAAAGGGACAGCTCAGCAGGCAAAGGAGAGAAGATGTCGTGGATAAACAAAGTAAATAGAGATGTCAGTGATGTGGCGGAATTTTTTACAATTTGAAGTACAACACATATTATATCACGATGTGATATAGTGCAGCCATAATCTTCACTAAATAAACGCGTAGTAATGCATTAAAAAAATTCCACGGAGGCTCAGCACAACATCCTGGGCAGTAGAGGCTAAAGTGCCAGCTACACTTTAACAACACCAGGAATTCAAAGGATTCATACACACAATAGGACTACGGTAGGGTACCGTTTGGGTTTCATTCGATACCGGTGCCAAATCGATACTTTTAAAACAGTGCCGGTTCCTAAACGGTACTTTAAGAAAAACACACAGCAGACGTTTCATTACATTATTAATGTATATTTAGATCCATGGGTTTATCGATTATAACTGACATTGTATTAGATGAATAGATTAATGTACATTAGATTCGATTTTATTACATTATTGATGTAAATTCAGGTTTTTACCGATATGTTTTCTTAACTGTCAGGGCTTTATTGTTTATCACATCAACATTACACACTCACAAGAACACACTAACTTCAACTTGATGGCTACTGCTTCAGTCTGCGCCTGAAAATGTAAATTACGTGTTATCTAACTAAGACTGCGATTAAATGCATATCAGTAAAGTAAAATTCCTAACATTGTAGATTTCTCACGGTAATTATTCAGTTCATGCATGCATTTTACTATGGCGCTAAATACGTTATTTGTATACATATTTTATATACGTTATACCCGATAAAAGCTAAATATACAGTTATAATCAACAAGACATGACGCTACCGTGCTAAATATACATCTCATAAAACGTGTCGATTATAATGGATAAAACACATCGCTGACGAGCTAAATATATATTATCTAATGAAACATGTCTATTGTGCTACCAAGCTAAAAGTAAACGATTTCGCAATAATAATGGATGAAAACACTTTTAAAACGCGGGCTTCCGCACCTGCATTGTGCCGTATGTGTCGCATGTGCTGTTAACGGTGAACGCCACATATTTCAGTGGCACCGAAATACACGGTGTCATTCACCGTTCACGGTGGCACCCAACCCTAATCCTATTGCTGCTGTAAATGTAAATTGCATTGAAAGGCTGAGATAACTTAATTAATTTAAACCTTTCAGCCAGCTCCGTACGTCCCGCTCAGCTCGTGTGTGCCGCCACTGATGAGCGCGTGAAAGTACAGAAAATTTGGCACCGTTTGATTTGACATGAAGCGATACCCGGTAGTACCGACATCATTCGGTCGGTACCCTTAAAAGTACCGACCTCGGTACCCAACCCTAAATAGGACCATTTTCTCAATACAAATGGGAAAAAAAAAAGATGAACAGGAATCAATCAGGAGTATGATAAGGACAGAAAAATGCCAATTTACACACAATATAGTCTCACACTGAATATGTGTATAATCCAAAAGCAACGCTCCCAGTCTGCTCCCAGAAAGAAATGGCCGGCTCTCCATGAACGTAACATGCCTCAGGGCTTAAAGAAGTTTGTCTGTTCATGAACACAAACTTCACCGAGGCTGGGATGGAGGTATGAATAGGCGAATGCCATTGCTGGAGAATGTGTCACTGCAAACTACCTGCAGACTCAAAGCTGTGACATACACAGGGACATGTCAAGACAGCCACATAGTTCTAAATGCTAAATTTTATTTGTTAACAGCAAGCAGCAGTTAATTTAAAGCTCAGCTCACAGCAGGGCAAACACATGGCAGAGGAATCTCAGTAGTGTCACAGAATTGGCATGTATTACACATTTCTCTGGAGAGACTCTGGTAAAGGGGGAATCTAAATGTCTTTGACACAACCTGCCCATTCAGCTTTATAATGTTATCAGCCTGGGAGAAAAATTCCTTAACTAATACAGTAAGAAAACAGCCAACTGAAATTTCCTGTGACACCAGTTCACGTTTCTCATCTTTCCTGATGCAGAGTAACGATCGGTTAGACTGCAAAGGAGCAGCGCAGCACAGGCGCTCAAATGCAGACGCGCAAAAACGTACCGGCGGCCTCCAGCAGCGCTTCCAGCCTGGCCTGTGTCTCGGGGTCGACGGTGCGCAGGTCGGCGCCGTCGGCAGCGCTGGACAAGAGCAGCTCAGAGGCAGTCTTCAGCATGGGGTTGTCCAGATCCTCCTGATCCAGTATGAAAGACTCCACCTGACCGGGGGAGGGGGGGGGGGGCGGTTTAATGGGATGCAACTTAGCACCATATCCTGAGAATGCCGAGCAATAGCCAGGCACAAAAACGTCAGAGCGTAACTTGCAACGCTTTCACTGTCAATTGGTTATGCAAATGGCCCGATTCTGAAACACAATGCGATCGCCGTCTTGACAAAACATTACGAACTCAGAAAACAGCAATAAAAATAAGTAAATAAAAATAAGGAAAAACAGATACAACAAAAATCTAGACGGCATAAGACATTTTAATAGGATTTTATGTAATATACTACTGGAGCACAGTACTGGAAAGTCTCCAGAAATATAGCGATATGATTTTGATGTAATAAATATTGGGGTATTTATAAGTTAGTTAACATAAAATTTAAAAATTAGTTAAATTTCTCACAAACCTGTCTAGGAGTGTGTTAAACAGCAAGGGTGAGAATGATTATGATCGTCTCAGAACGCCTGCAGCGCCCAAGCAAAAGCAGCGGAGGTAAACTTTAAACTGATTTTAGAAACATATATTGGATATCAATATAATACATGCAAGGAATAATCATTACAATTAGAACTGGGCGGTATGACCAAAATTCTATATCACGGTATTTTTCAAAATTATGACGGTTTCACGATATTCAACGGTATTTTTTCCCCATGCATCAGTAGGTGTTAACCATATTTTCCACTTCAATTATCGCAGTAGAATGGCTAGGAATAACCTATTCTACTGCCATGAAAATTATACACTGTACAAAAAAATAATAATTTGCATACAAGTAATACAGGTTTGAATGGCCCCATAAAGTGATAGTTTTCAAGGGGGTGGCATTAATGAAGAGAATGAATCGCACTGCATGACAGTTGCAGTCAAAATATAGAACCTATTTATTGAACAAATTTTGCAAACAACTTAAAAACTAAAATTTTCAAGCATCCAAAGAGGCATTTAGACTTAGTAAAATATCCAGAGTTGCTTGTCAAAAGTTGTATTGTACTGAACAAATCTTATTAGAAAAGGAATAAATAGTAAATGTTATTTTTGTAAACCAACTACACTGTTAATATAAACAATCCGGCGACAACTTTGGACAACTCGATTGTCTGGTTGTCTGGTCCACATCCGACCATTTAAAACCGAAACATCTCCAGCCAACAGAGACAGCTCCTTTTTTCAGCAAAAGTTCTTTTGTGTCTTCTACAGCTTCTCTGTCCATTTTCGGTATGAACCGGTATACTGCCCAGCACTAATTATGATTGCAAAGTTAGCTAGGCTTTTTCCCTATGCCAAAGTAAAAATGTTTTACAGTGGAAAAACCCCCTACAGCACAGTCGACCTGGGGGGGGGGGTGCTTACGGTGGCTGCTGAAAAGAGAGAAAAAAAAAAAAAATGCAGTGACAAATGTGATACAACTCAAAGAATGCAATATCTATTCCAGGAACCAAATATATTTCACCCACATAACGAATTTATACTCAATCACCTAAAATTCTCCTTTGTTTGTAATCCGTTTAAAAAACAAAAGGTTTTTCAGGAAAATGGTGTCATGATCCAGCAAAGCTTGAGGACAAGAAGTCCTCAAGTCAATCCATACAAGAGGAGAATGGATAGCACGTTGCTAATAACCAATTAGCATTAAGAAGCTCAGCTGTGCAGTCAGGCCCAGAATCAGACCTGAGTGAGACTGCACAGGGACACCATTTTAAAGGCAGCCTGGCCAACTCTTCCATCATGTGACCCAAGCAGCTGTGAATTGCTTATGCCCGGAGCCCCAGCAGTATTAAGGCTAATGCGAGCCGATCAGCTGCTCCCCACCGTTGACCCCTACAGGACTGTAAGCCACAGAGCAGCATATTGCAGATCAGCTGAGTGATCTGGCAACCTTTAAAAGCTTGGATACAGTCATGGTCGCCATTTTCCATGGGTGGGGGAGCAGAGACTTTGAATTACAACTGTGTCACACTGACCCATTACATCATAGCTGCCCCCCCCCACCCCACTTTCTCCCTTTTCAACAAAACTCCCCACAGAGAGCGCCCCCCATCTCCACAGAGACCAAAGGCAACAGGCTCTCCACCCACAAACTTCTCCCAGATCAGCACTGAGAACGTCACAACCTCCTCCACATGGACGTCAGCACGAGGCACCAGCCATCCGGCTGGTATCAGAAGAGCTGCCTCAGCAGAAGAGACTTGATGGACAGGTCCTGGGCCAGGTCCGGCAGAAAGGAACCCCCAGGCAAACATCAGTATCAGTACAAACATCTCAGCACCCCTCATTCCTGAAGCTATCATCTGGCACATATCCTCAGCTAAAGATTAACAGGCCGAACAACTGGGTTACTCCACTCATGTCTGTAGTATCCATCAGACTCATAAAGGTCCACGTGCAGCAGACGCTCGCCGAGGACCTCCACCCCACACAGGCAGACCGGCAAAGCCAACCATCTCCGCATTAGGAAAACCAGCAGTACCTACAGGACGAAAGGAAAACTGCACCTAGCAATCTCTGATAACATTTAAATCAGAGGAACGGATCACAAGAACAGACAAGAACATTTTTTTTCTCTTTAGTTCCTGATGGGAAACTGCTTGCACAAGTCCACAGACATTTCACTAAGCTGGTCATGCTGTCATTTTATCGCTGATACAGCCCGTTTTAGAGTCCCCGGCATACAACCCTAACCATAACTAGGCAGAAGGAATGAGAACGAATATGGAAAGCAGATCAGTACTCTGAAAATATAGGTACTCAGTGAAGCTATGACAACCAACAGAAAAAAGAAATCTATTATTTTATCAGAGGTTTGCAGAAATTACAGGAGCCAGATACTTGAGTTATTAAGTACTACAAATGGCAAATAAAAAGGTCATAAATGTCAGTTCCTTGACATTAGAAATCTTTGGACCAAATAATGCCTCTGTTCACAGCCCTTTCCATGCATCTGTATCTGCAGGCGCTTATCACCACGAAGCTGTGAAGAACACACTGCCGACGAACCTTCAGAATAAATCTGCTAAAACATTAGGAGAAAATACTTCTGCATCATTCATGCTTTCCTTATTTTAAAAAGTACACAAAGGCAAACTGTGGTATTAGGACGCAAGCTTAAAAATTTTACATTATGCCCAGGTAATAAATATTGTGTGCAAAAAATGATTAAGAATATGCACCATATACAAAAAAAACACATGATGTAATCTGCTGTCATAACACACTCAGGAATGGCTACATAAATCACTAAACCTGTGTCAGAGGTCCACTATGCTAGACATTTGAAAATTACAGAATATGCCATTCTAGTACGTTACACTATGTTTCTAGAATGTGTAATCTAGTTCATATAGAAATTCAGGTACTCTGTTTGAACAACAGATTCAAAAAACCTTTAAACCTTGAGAGGGCAGCTGCTCATCTGAAAAGAGGATGTTGCAGCAGACAAGAGGAAGGTCAGGCTGCCACTTTTGGACACAGGGAGGAATGAAACTCGTCTTCCAAAGGCCGCACTGGCAGAACCATAGAGGCGGGGTTGTGGACAGGTGTTTGAGCGGCAAAGCCTGTATTCGTCAGCATGGGCTACGGTGAAATGCTTAAACTTGTGCTTCGCTTTTGGAGCTTTTCCACTGGCATACAGGAATCAAGCCATACCGCGAAAAGACACTAGTCACCATGCAGTACCACCTCACTTTGGTTTCCCACTGCAGTAGGGTTGGCTCGGTAAAGATGTTGCCGGGTTTGGAGAGCACAGTGGCATCAAACTGAAGACACTTATTTACTGTTCATACGATGCGCAATGGGAGTTACTATGTGCCATGTTATGCTGGTGTCAAATACTGGCAGAATTAACATTCATTAGTGGAAATTCGCATTATAAATCCGTTCTGTTCAGCTGTTCTATAGTACTAAGTAGCTGGGTGGAAATGTTCAATTTTCCAACAACAAAATATATTCATCCTGAGGTACATTCAACTAGCCAAGGCTAAAGGAACTGAAACAGTTGTCAGTGCAATACAAGTCAGCACGTTCCAGAAATTGGTTTAAATTTGGATAAGAAACAACAGCTGGATTTAGATTCCTATGTAAGAAACGACTTCTGAAAGACACATACAACAGAAGGATACGAGGTGAAAGTGACTCGCTCGACTACCCATCCTCTCTCACCGGATATCAGCACCAGCCTTCCCATAAATGGACGGCTTCGATTTATGACATGTCAGCGAGTGACCAATATGTAAAGGTCTATGGATGAGACGGATGCGACTGAGTGCCACGCATGTAAAAACCCGTCCCAGCAAGACCTGTGCTACGGTGGCTATGATGACGTCTCCCATTGGCTCGCCTCTTGGAGGGAGCTCCTATGCAATTGGCCCAGAGTCACATGGCATAGGAGAGTGGTGACAGGACTGTCACCTCCTTGGCTCATGGGGCAGCTCTTTGAGGACATTTTTGACATACATCCTGCTACACAGACCCTTCCACCCACCTCACACACACACAGCAACATAAGGAACACATTAAGCAGCATTACTGCATTTATTTCATAACAGCGAGCCTTACAGACCCTCCCTAAGCTGTGACCTTAACCTCCCAGACTCAAGGCACCACTTTTAGCATGCTGCAGCATGTGGTGAATTTCCATGTGAATAATCAACAGCGAGAAACTGGCACAAGTGTGACCCGGCAGCCAACAGTGTGATTAAACACCCCTGTCACCAACTGAGAAACGGGAGGAACCCACACACACACACATAACATGGCACGCAGTCAATGCGCGCATGGGGCCCCGTGTCTCCAACGCAGTCCGGCGACGCCTCCCAGCCAGCGATGATATCATCGGGGCGGCGTGGTTGTGAAATGCAAAAACCATGCAGAGAGAGATTAACGGGAGGGAGCGACCTGTGGCTCAGCAGTACCGAACGTGCAGGCATCGCGTCCCGAATAAAGTCTCATTCATCTCTTCCTGCGCGCAGGGAAAACCCACAGGGCGCTACGCTAGGCCCCGAAGAGAGGGATCTTTTTGTCTCCAGGCATAATGATATGCTGCAGTCAGGCTGGCGAGCTCTGCTTCAGCTACAGATACTCACGACACTACAGTCCGCACAGTGAGTTCCCCCAGAACTTGTTTACGCTTGGATTGTTAGAGAGACTAGAGAGTAGCTAATTCAATTAAATCTGTACCATTTTCCTTCAACGTGGCATATTCAGATACAATACGGCTATAACATAAAATATTTTGTGTTCCAATACATACATATTGTTGACATGGTTCCCTAAAATGAGACAGCCAAGGAAACTTAATGTTTAAACATTTATCGTAAGACTATAATAGGGGAAGGAGATTTTCCTGATGAAAGGCAGCCTTTGTGGAAAGGAGGATAGAGCCAGAAGACACGTGGGGCACCCCCAGCTGAGCCTGCTCCCAGGGTCGTTAGCCTGGATGTTCACAGCCACGACAAAGATGTTGGGAGGCAAAGACGCTCATGTTCCTACCAACGCCAGCCTACTCTAACCAGCAGCAGCAGTAGTAGACAACTCATACGGTTTCCACAGACATGTATGATACATCAACTAACGCATCAGTGACATTCATTCATTAAAAAAAATCAAGGTTTTGGCATCGGTCCGACATCAAACTTGGCCGATACTTAAACTTTATCAGCATTCAATGTTAGCAGCACCAGAGTTAGACATAATCAGAAGAATGGAGATTGGATGATCAGCCGTTTTCAATAATGAAGGACAATAGAGGTTTCAAAGTAGCAGGCTGTGAGCAAGTTTTATACACCCTGAGTTAAGTTTTTAATTCATTGGTTAATCTGGCCTGCAGATTGACCTCTCTCAAAACAATGCAAGATGTAATGTTATTCCAGAAACTAACCCCCCACCCTTCCCAGCAAGAAGCCCAGAGGTTAGCTGGTTATCAGCATCTGGGATAAAAGACAAAATAATATTGGTCAAAACTTCAACATAGGTGCATCAGTAGGTTTCCATGCTACAAATGAGTGGATGCCCAGCCTCCAAAAACAAGAGAGTCTGAACTCTCATCCAATAAAAAAATTAAATAAAAAACAAAGACAGATGACCTGAACTCTGAGATACGGTAAGTCCCGCTTGATGTTAAGGTTCAGACACTGAAGAACAGGAACCTTCACTACAAACTAAGATTTGGTTCCACTGAACAAACAAGCTGTGAGAAGAATATGAAAGAAATTCCAGATCCCAGCAGCCATGTTTCCAATAAATAAGGGGAGACTGAAGGTGGTACAACGCAGGACCCAGCAGCGATTCCGGACTGGCACAAGAAAAGAAAAGGTTGGTGGAGCACATAACGGTATAAATTAGTAATGTACCGGACAAGCTTGTCAGCTGAGCAAAATGAAAAGTGAATGTAAATCACAATGGACCAATCATCCTCACAAAGGTTTAAATTTTTAACCCGGTCAAAAATCTCCTCTCCTCCTTTTCCTCTAGACTTTCATACCGCGCCAACAAAGATGTTGCGGCTTCGTTCCGCAAAATGCTTGTATATTCACTTATTTTTTTATGGATGTGGTGTTTAGGTTATGAGGTAATGCGCCTCAGCATTCCGCATAAGGGCGAGACACGAGATCATCTTAATGCTGCCATGACATCCAAACGGCCAGCTCTGAACGAAATTCATCAATTACCCAAAAAGCAAAAAAAACAGACATAAAATTCAAAGCCCAGTATTAAGGCATCCTCAGATGTGCAGCATAATGTAGATGAGAAAGGGTAACAATGGAAGAAGCATACAATACATGTATTAAGGCTCAAAATTAGGCAAAAAGGTGCATCATCGTTAATAAAAACATACAATAAATCCACCTAAAGGCACATCATTCACATTATTTATTCTTGTTTCCCCACTGTCTACAATAGACTTGCTTTTTAAAAATCATGCACATTTACCATCTTTGTTTTTTGTTTTATTGGCAGAAATAAAATTGGGATGTTGGGGTGTTTTAGTGACACATAAGTACTGAACAGTAGGAGGTTGACCTTAAAAGTTCCCACAAAGCAAGATCTAAATTCATACAGAGTCCCGGTGCTGGGAGGCGAAGGGAATCCTCTTAGCTCAGAACGATCCCGTCAGCTGAGTGTCCCGTCAGAACGGTCCAAGCGGATGTGTGCTGTGAGGACGCTCGGAATCTCCGACGCAGTCACTCGCGGTGCCCGGCGCCGTCTCCCTGCCACTATGGCACTTGACAACCTACCCGTGCATATTCGCTAAACGCTGGACCTTGCTAACAAACACTGTTCCCACAGTTCTATTTAAAGGCTGTGCTTCTTGGGGGGTGGGAGTAATTGCTCAGACCCTGTACCCACTCTCCTGCTGTTCTGCCTTTCGCTACAGGCCCGGCACTGTGGGCACACTCCTACATCTACAAGTAACGCGCTAACAGCTCAACTTACACCCAGCACCCCTGCGAAATCCTATGAAGGTAAACCTTATGTAAGTGTGATCACTACCGCCCAAACCAAGTAGAGAGACACATACGTGGTCAGGGAGCTTCTGGTGCCCTGGAGATGTTGGATTCCGTCTGTCTAAATATGTGGACACCAGGCGTAATACTATGCTGCCAGTGGACAATATCTGACATCTTCACAGGACCTCCTCAGTCTCTCCCTCTCTCACTAATGTTTTTTAAAGGCATAAACATATAGGATTTCCTTGTTTTCAAAGAGTACCACCTATTAGGATTATAAATTCTAGCAAATACCACACAAGCATTTTCTGGTTTCCTCTTGCTGCCATAAAGACGACTAGTATCTGGCAGATCCACAGAACCCCCCCCAAAAGAGCATTTCACCATCAACTACACCAAAGTCTTTGCACTGACTGTTCCAAGGGGCGTAAAAACATTGTTCAGTGGGTTCAGAATCAAATAGGATTTCAGCCATGTTTCATATAAAATTTCTCTTAAGCAGTTTCATTATATGCCCATTTTATTATACTACCATCAACAAGCCTGTCAAAGCCCTAGACGTTACCATTCCGAAAAATTCTTAAATGCTGAGACTCTAGTGTTATAAAAAAAAAAAGTACGTACAGCAGATGACATCCAAACCAAAACACAATGTGCATTGCAATGTGTAGAAAACACACATTTTACTATCACACGCCATTTTACTTATTCAGAATAAAAATTCTTTCTGGGAGAAAACTGTAATAAAAAAATTGATCCTTTTTCTTCTCCTCATTGTTTAGGAGTTGATTGTAGCATGAAAAAAAAATCTATGGAAGACTGATGGCCACCTATAGTGCAGAAGGTAGGAACAATGGTAGCACAGGGCTGATCTACAGTGGTTGTTCTCCCTTGTCAAGACCATAAAGTGAACACACAGGGGCTTTTTAAGGAGTCGTAACACTAATGTTTCGGCACTCTGTCGTGACAAGATTAAACCGTCAACCCCAGGCTGACATGCTGATTCTCTAAAAGCTTATGGTATGCGTAATGTTTGAGAAGAATCACTTAAGTGCAGAATCATTTTGAGGCCTGCCTCTGTGCCCCAGCGTGTGAATCGCCTCCTTCCATGGACACAGCAGGAGTGCGCGGATTTCGTACCTGAAGCCAGGAGCGCAGCTGCGCCCGCTACTTCTGCTGCTCCGCCCTCAACACCCTGATAAAGCTGCTAGCGTACCGCTAAAACGCAGCGGACCACAGACCTACAAACAGCAAATAACACACCCATGTCCTGCAGACACAGGAAGAGAGAGCATTTAAACATTAACAGTTGCAGACCTCTCTGGAGCAACTCTTAGGCCAGACACTTTCCAAAACCTGGATTCTGACTGTAGATGGATGGATGGATGGATGGATACATACCACAAAGCCTCTTCACAAACTTGCGCTATTAAATATCTGAACCGCAATATCTGACCTCTAACCCATATATCACTTCTGGAATTTGCAGTACATTGAGTAAAAAGCCTATTTGAATGATATTCTGTGACAGAATTCGAAACATGATGAGATTAAAGATTCAGGGCAAGCTTACCCTGATAAATCGCCATGAAAACATTTAACTGGAACCTACAATATGATGTGATAATTCAGATTTCATGGGATAGTACCAAATTTCAGGATTTTACACCCAAATCAAGATGAAACTAAGGGTGGCAGTGACCACGAATGGTTACATGGATTACTTCTAATCAACATCTGCATGTGAAGTGACAGACCACAAAGACAGGATGTAGATGTTGGGTGGCTCTCTGAGGTGGGCAGGACAGGTCATTGCAGAAAGCAAGCTACGCCATAAGTACCCCCTGTCCTCTGTGCAGAAGAAAAAACACACACACACACACCCTCCGTGATGATGGGCGTTTGAGTTCCACCCATTAATTATTTATCCGTAAGTGACACTTCGAATGGAAATCGCCATTCCCCTGAGGTCCCTAAGCGGGTGTGAATGAGAATTTCAATAGTATGACCTGTGGTATGGCCGTGCATTCCTCCCCTCCAAGGTGCTGTGGGACATACATGCGAAATACACGCGATCAACACGTGATCGGGGCAAAATAAGGCAACCGCGCCGATTTATGCGCGCATTAACATCATGTCAACAGGTGCGGTAACTTGAGGGTTTGACTGGATCCGCTCGACTGGCTTTGCGGGAGGATCGCTTCGTTTCGCCCGTGTGGGTGTCAAAGTCGAGACGGCTGACATGCCGACTGCTGCATTGGAAAACGAAAGGGGGGGGGACCCGGGGGCCGAGCAGAAATCATGTAGCTGTCAAGTGGACAGATTATCTATCCCCCCGTTATTGGTTTAATTTAAAGCAGACAAAGCTGCGAGGCGCAGATGCGGGCCCGGGACACAGGGCATGCAGAAGTAATGCCGTCTGCAAAGGCCCCAAGGCACACGGCTCGTGACACGGAGTAAATAGCATTCATTTAGACACCGGGAGGATTATAACATTAGCGTCCGGCAAAATTAAGACGTGGTCGGGCCGAAGAGGAGGAGTAGAGGGTATAATACAGCCCGAGCCGGTCGCGGGCCGATACCGCCATTAGGACGGTTATAATGTGCGGAGAGCGACGCCTTCCGAGCCCGAGAAGGCGCCTGTCAGCCGGCCGCCGTGCGGAACCCGGCCGAGCGTTCGCCCAGTCCCCGGCACCGCGGCCGCTCGCCGCCACCATTAGGCCCCAATCTCAGCCTCCGCCGAATCCCGCTCTTACGGCTCGGAGCCGCAAATTACATCCGTGCATCCAGGAAATGGTGCGGTGCCCCGAGCGAGCGAGGCCGCGGGAGGGAGCGTGTGCGGCGATCAGCGGCGCGTATTTCGGGGAGGGGTTCGGGGGGTTAGCTTAGCTTAGCTAGCCAGCGAGTTTACCTCAGAAACCTCGTCTTCGTCGCTGCCGGAGCCCGGGCCGGAGGAGAGCACTGCGGCCGCGGCGAGCTTAAAATCCAGTCTGTCTGCGCTAGGCCCGCCGGCCTCGCCGAACAAGCGGACTTTCTTTCCGCCGACACCGATGCCTAGGCCCCCGAGTCCGGCTCCTGGTGTGGCTCCTACCCCCATCCCTACCGCAGGGGAGCGCGGAGTCACCGAGTCAATCTCGTCCTCGAAGCCGTCCGTCAACATTGCCGCCCCGGCTACAGCATTCTGCATACTTCCTTAAATAATATGTATTTCTACTAAGGTATTATGCTTCTAAACTTCCTTTGGGGATGTGCTGTTTTTAGAGTATTACTTCAGAAAATCCAGAAACTCTCCCGAAGCAAGAACAGGATCCCTTTCCCCCAGCCATTAACTTTCTAACAACCTAACAATTACGTACAGTTTCAGGGAAAACGACTACGCCCCTATTTCTAGAACGTAAATACTATTGGGTGATGGCAATAATAAGCGAATCCTGATTGGATGGAACGCACGTCCCTCAACGCATACCCGCAACGTCAGGTTTGGTTTACTAGTATTTCTTGGGTTGCTTTGCGATTAACGCCAGGAAACAGAATTATCTCAGAAACGATTGGGCAACAGTACGTCTGTCACATTATTTCCCGCCCACGCAGTGGCTTATATGTATTTTTTAAAGAAATATGTTAAAGGTCTGCTTTGGGTAAATTATATATGTGATGTCTTAAATATATAAAACGTGACATAATAAAAATTACGCATTAAAACTCATATTTCTAAAATGTTTATATACGGCAGTATGTCTAGTCGGGCCCTTATTTATATTCTGAAATTTGGCTGGGTTTATCTTATATTCCTCCTGACACCTAGGATCATATGGAGTAACCATATCTGGGTTTCATATTTTTGTAATGGATGATCAAAGTGCGCAACTGACAGGGCAGGCGGGGTGAGACGGAGCAGATTGGAGAGCA
Organism: Petrocephalus sullivani; assembly: GCA_026780845.1. Classification (NCBI taxonomy): domain Eukaryota; kingdom Metazoa; phylum Chordata; class Actinopteri; order Osteoglossiformes; family Mormyridae; genus Petrocephalus; species Petrocephalus sullivani. The sequence continues at coordinate 5,691,484 of JAODKM010000046.1, read as the reverse complement.
GGAACACCCGCATATACGGCAATCAATGGGAAATGTAGTTCTGCTGATAGCAGCCACGTTTTATAATCGTCTTCTTGCATCTAAAAGCGTCTGTCTACACCGCAGTACTGCAAACTGCAGCCTGGTGTCCCCATTCGACCCACCTAAAAGTCAGCTGATTCTCTTTCTTGCGGTATGAAATACCGACCAAATACATCGCTGGGATGTTCAGTTTTGATCACCAATAATGTTAATTGCACTACTGGGGAAAACGCAGCATATCAGAAACCCTTTTTTTATTATAGCTGTTAAAATATTTAAAACAGTTGTCTTCAGACTAAAAATCAATGTGAAAAAGAGAGATGGCCATCCCTAAAAGTCAAATTCTTATTCAATTCGGTGTTCTAGTAAATAGTCCCAATAGATCTTTTCAGTTTGGCTCTCTGTTATTGGTTTTTATTAAAACACCCCAAAGCTCTGGATAATCGACAGAAGTATTTAATCGACAGAAGTATTTCGTTCAAATCTTCTTATATGCATGTATTAAGTGGATACATGGGAAATTGTTTAAGCTTACCGCACATCATCAGGCTAATCGTTTTTATGCGCGACAAAAAAGCGACGTCTTGGGGTTTTGACCGTTTAGTTTTAATTCCTGGATACTTGCGGTTTTATTTGCTTAGAGACTTTCAGTCTTTGAACGGTGATATATGGGTGAAATGTAGGGACTTAAGCACATGTAGAACAATTAAGCACATACTTAATTTAGAGCAAAATAAATAAATAAATAAATGTTAAGTAAGGACACTAAGAAAGCCAGAGTATTTTGTATGCATATATATACATATATATGTAGACATCTGTTTGCTATTATCAGGAATAGGGAATAACAAAAATATAACAAACGATATTTGTAATTAACAGGCATGATCATTAAGGTGGTCGCCCAATGAAATATCGAAGACCTTACGCCTCAAATACAGCTCCTTCATTACATGCTTCCGAAATTCGAAAAGATTATTCACCTTGTTGTCATTGCCAAATCACGCCAAATTATTGCATGGTACAGCTTATTTAAAAAAAAAATAAAAGCCCAAGCCCTTTTTTAAAGTCTCAGTATGAAATTAGTTTGCAAATGTTAAGCCAATGACTGAAATCTGTGATATTTTTAGTTTTATAATTAATGGCCCAGGTAAATGTCAGTAGGCCTCATTCATTATCCGATTCAGTGTCACACCATCACCTAACAGCGAATAGCCACTTGAACTTGTAACTGTTAACTATGGGTCAATTGGACCATCCTTGGAAAATCTATAGTATGTTAGACTATTTGGAGCTTTTTAATTATAGCCTAAGAGTGGTCAAGAAACTACAGCACTTTATCACATTTGTTTGTGGTTAAAGGAAACTATCATTTTTTCCCCCAAAGTTAGTACCTGAAGTATGAGATAGTGAACTATCAAGCCACGTCCCTTACAGCTGGTTTGTATGGCCTGTCTCTGTTAGGGAGACTGACATCTCATGGCTACAAATAAATCCCAGCCTTAAACTAAACAGAACCAGGTTTTAAAGGGCTCTGTGGGATTTCAGAAAGGTCTGTTCACACTAATGAGAAAAAAGGCAGCAGAAGCAACGGTAGCAGAAGCAAACCCTGCCCACCAAAGTGGTAAAGCAATGCAGCAAGATCTCAAGCCTTACGTGAAGCTTGGGGTAACACATACATTACGAAAATGCTAACCCTTCTCGAGAAATTAAAACGAAGACACATTATAGTAAAAAAACAATATTTTAGTAGACAAAAATATAATACAATGGTGTTCACCTGGGAATCTCCAAAGTCAAAGCCTAGAAAGCCCCAACCCAAGATGGCTTTACATAGCACCCTTACAACCACCAGAAGAAAAGAGATTTCCAGGTGTTGATAAAACCAGATCCAACCCTTTTTGGATTTGAAGCCTCATCCCTTCCAACATTACTTTGAAATTCAAGGGGAAGATTCAGACATGAGCATTTCATCTTGATTGCTGATTCAGACATGACTAATCCATATTACACAACTATATTTCAATTATGACTAACAGGTGAACCTGGTCCACTGGGTCCACTGTAGAAAAGGTAATTTGTGATGATGTAGAGACCGTAAGTGGACCATGACTTTCCTGGATAGTAGTGGTGCAACGGATCACTGTTGATTCGTGATCCGAGCCGATCCCTCTCCACGGTTTGGCACGCACGTGATCCAAAGATTCAAAGAAAAAAAAAAACTGTATGGCGCGCGTGGTCGGTCTGTCAAGTGATAGTCATGGCCAGCGGTATTGGTCCAAGCAGAGGAGCAGAGGAGCTTGAGAAACCTCCAGCATCACTTAAATCTCATGTGTGGGAGCATTTTGGCTTCCCCGTTAAATATATTGATGGGAAAAGGCTGGTGGATAAAACCACCACAGTTTGCCGACTGTGTGGCAAGAAGGAAGCCGTATGAGACTGGCAACATGTCGGGCATGGCCGCTCATTTGGAACGACATCACCCTGGTGCGAGAGGAGCTAAGACGAAGGCTGCGCAACAGCCGCTGATATCCGCGGCATTTAAGCAGCCCTTTGCTGCCCAATCCGACCAGGCTGAAGCTATTACAAAAGCTATTGGGGTGTTTATAGCTGCAGACATGAGGCCATATTCCGTTGTGCAAAACAAGGGGTTTAAACATATGCTAAACGTGCTTGAGCCACACTATGATATCCCGTCGCGCGCCCACTTCAGTGACAAGATCATTCCAAGTATGTTTGAGCAGGAAAAGTCTAAAGTTATGGCTGAACTGTCCCAGACATCTTCTGTCGCTCTAACGACAGATGGGTGGACCTCCAGGGCAACGGAAAGCTACGTGACCATGACCGCTCATTACATCACAGCGGAGTGGGAGATATGAAGCAATGTACTGCAGACACGCCCCCTCAGAGTCACACAGGCACAAATCTGGTGCCCTTACTGACAGAAGCAGTGGCAGAGTGGAGGATAAAGAGGCCCAATACTAATATCCCAGTCACAACAGATAATGCTAAAAAACCAAATAAATGCAGTGAACGAGGCAGGACCAAATAAATGCAGTGAACAAGGCAGGACTGGGCGCACAGATAGGGTGCTTTGCACATGCAATTAATTTAGCATCCCAAAAGGGAATTAGTAAGATGGACCGCCTCCTTGGGAGGATCCGGAAGGTGGTTTCCTACTTCCACCGAAGCTCAACAGCTGCTCATGTGCTTTAAACCAAGCAAAATATGCTACAGCTGCCTACTCATAAGCTCATACATGATGTCAGGTGGAACTCCACTTATGATATGTTGGAGCATTATCTTGAGCAGCCGGCAGCTATATACTCTGCACTAACAGACAAAACCCTGAAGAAAAATGTCAGAGACATCGTCACCTTGTCTGATGATGATGTTAGAGTGGCAGAGGAGGTCCTCCAGCTGCTCAAACGGTTACAACTCTGTTGAGCACTGAAACTGCACCATCTGTGTCCATGATCCTGCCTCTGAAAACAAGGATCCTACAATCCATGGCCCCAAGTGAGGAAGACAGTACAATTACAAGAGGTGTCAATACTGCCATTAGAGAGGACCCGAAGCCCAGGTACACTTCATCACCAACCGGGACTACTTTCTACAGGACTACTTTCACAGATCTACTGCACTTGATCCAAGGTTCAAGTCCCTGTCTCACCTAGACCTTGCCCTACGCCCGAGGACATACACTGATCTCACTACTGAGATTGTGAGCAGTCTTGGCACTGAAGGCAGTGACGAGGTAAAGAAAATAAATATTTCGAAATTAGTTTTTGTTCAAAGTTATTGCCATATTTTAATGTCTATGAAATATAAAAAAATAATAATTGTTTTAATCAATAGAGTAACTTTCCCTGCAGGGTCAAGATGCAGCACCAACAGGAGCAGACATCTCCTCCACAAAAGAAGTCGGCAATGGTGGAGCTTTTTGGCGAGACCTTTGCACAGAAGGACATGGGCAGCAAGGCTTTTGCTGACACCATCAAAAGGGAGGTGGCATCCTATGAGGCAGCAAGTGGCATTCCAGTGGGTGGTGATCCACTGATGTGGAGGAAAAGCAACAGATGTAAATATCCTCACCTTGCCATAATAGCAAGACGCGATCTTGCTGTGCCTGGCACTTCAGTGCCTAGCGAGAGGGCGTTCTCAAGGGGACATAATTACAGCAAAGAGGTCTACGCTCTCCCCAGAAAATGTAGACATCCTCATCTTTTTGAGAAAAGAGAAAAAAGAAATTAAGTTATAAGCTCACGTCTGCTTTGCTTTTTCTATTTTGATGTGGACATAAACTAGTTTTTATTTCATTCTCCATGTTTAAAGTAAGAAGCAAAGATACCTTAAGTTGCATTTTAAGTTGTTTTTGATTGTCCACATTAAAGCAAATAATCATGCCCTATATTGCACCTTAATTTGTTTTTATACAATTGTGTGGAATGACTCTTGAGTTGAATGTTTTTTAATGGGCAGAAAATAAATAAATGGAGAGTTAAATTTGTCTTGCCATTTTTCTTTTTTTGCTGATCCGAAAATTGACCTGATCCGGGACTTAAAACCGTGACCCGACCCGAACCGTGAGTTTTCTGATCCACTGCACCACTACTGGATAGCGGAGCACCATGCTGTATAAAGGGCTACACACTTAAGTTATATACCATTTATTCCAGAGGTACCATCACCTACAGCTAAGGGTTCAGTTGGCAGACCCTTGAGGGTTCAGCCCCAGTGACAATCAAAGGTACGTATTGGTACCCTTTCCTCTGAATGTATGGAGACGGGCAAACGGTTGAGGACTTAGTTTAGCAACTGCCAAAAAGGTCTTAGTTATAAGTGTCCCTGAAAAATAACCTGCCAATACTAACTCATATAATTGCTTATTTACATCGACAGAAAAGGAACACGCTATCACCAAACAATAATAATAAAGATGTATATTTACAACGATGGTCTGATGTCTATTTTTTCAGTAACCCCCCCCGCCTTGATCCACAGGAAGCACCATGTGTATACACACACACACACACACACACACACACACCTGAGATATGAATGGAATATCTCAGTACATAGACTTATGAACTGTCTTGGATCAACTATTAAAAAAAGAATTCACAAACATTTTCATGACGGTATAAAACCCATACAAAGCATACCTATAAATTATGTCAAATGGCATTAAAATGTACAATATCATTCATTACAATAAAACAAAAAGAATAAGCACTATTGTTGGCAGAAAGTCCTTGTGCCATATGACCTTCTGTATGTCGAATTCCTGTAGAACAGACGGCATGGCCCTCTGGCAAGGATCAGGAACACATTCTCCATCAGGAGAACGCACATATCAGGTATCACAGCGTGCTCAAGAACTCCTTCACCTGCACAGAGATATAACAGAACGGAGCTGTACCCATGGCGTAAACTCAACTTATCCTAAGCCAGCCTCCTGAGCAAAAGTATTTATGAACAATGAAACACAGGTGGGATACTCACCTTGTCCATCACTTCTGCTTGTTTGATTTTGTCGTGTTTGAAATCGTCATTCACGTCGAGAACAAGTATGGGGAGATCTTTCAGGTATTCAAATTCCGTGCTGCATGGAAGGAGAATGGGACAAAGGCACTGTCACATCTCAACAGGGTGTAGTGTGCCCCAAATGACAATGTATGTATGGATATTGGGGGCAGTGTGGCTCAGTGGGTTAAGCCATATATGTATATATGTGTGTGTGTGTGTGTGTGTGTGTGTGGACATATTTATATTACGTTGTGGGAACGCAAAGTCCTCACAGTGTGATAAAAACCAGTTATTTTCCACCTTGTGGGGACATTTTTTGGTCCCCATAAGGATAACCTCAATTTTATAAAAATCTGTGTCTGCAATAAAAAAACTAAAAATGCCAAAAGTCTAATTTCATTGTTACCTATGGTTAAGGTTAGGGGTGGGTAGGGGTTAAGGGTGTCATAGTTGGGATCAGGGTTATGCCCATAAGAATGAATGGAGTGTCCCCATAAAGACAGGAATACATGGTGTGTGTGTGTGTGTGTGTGTGTGTGTGTGTGTGTACTGACCAGACGGTGCGGTGGTACAGCCAGCACTCGTGCTTGTAGTGCAGTTTCTCCAGATACTCCAGGGGGATACCCTGCTCCTCCTCTCGTCCCCGCAGATGCAGACGCTGCATACACCTCTAACAAACAAACCACAAATACCTTCCCTATCAGTTCCTTGGCCGTATTAGCTACTTTAACTGAGACAGCTATATTTTGCTCTGTATAACTGATATAACTGTTATATTTGGAAACAGTAATTGTCACAAAAATGAACTATTATAATACATCTGAAAAGTAAGGTACACATTTGAGACAAGCTAATAGAGACTACCAAAATATGCATAACTACTAAATTACTGCGAATTTCTGGCATTAGTAGCCTTTCAGAAAATCTAAATACTAATTTTTAGGTAGCGTGTACATTTCCAAATGTGACAACTTTAAGCCATAATTCTGCACTGTCTTGCTATAGTCATTGCTTTCTGCTCACCTCTGGATCGGCTCTCATGTAGATGATGGCGTCGAGCTCAATCTTTGACTCAAACTGTGACAGAAGCCAGCTGTGCCAGTCCTGATATATGGCCCATTCAGTTTCATTCATATCTCCAGACTCAAACAAGTTGGATGCAAAGACATACCTTCAGAGGAAAAAGCATAATTTATCTAATGTAGTGTACACAGTGGTGGAAAATTCGGGTCCGGGAAGTAATAATCCAGACCAATATTTTGCTCTGGCCAATCAGTTGAATGCTCATTATGTGCAAATGGTGGGTTGAAACAGAATCTTGGTCAGGATTTTTACTTTCTGGACCTGAAGTCTCCACCTCGAAGTGTACAGTGTATTAGTGATCTCAGTTAGACTGGAATGATCACTCACCGGTCACTGTAGACAGAACGCTCAAGAAACTGGACTGGCTTCTCTGCCTGCTGCAGCTTAATGGAGGGCTTCTGAAGTTGGGAGCGCACACGACTCAGACAGGCGTAGCTCTGGAAAGTGTAGGACCAACGGCTGGGCTTGTCATACATCATCTGCAGAAGGTTTCCCCCACTCTTCTGGGAGGTGGTCAGCTCCTGGAAGGTGAGAGGGAAGGGATAGAGAAACACTGGTCAAAAATTGAGAAAAGGCACTCGTTTTCTCATGTAGTGAGAATCATAAGGCAAAATCGGCCTTTAATCTATAGGGATCGCAACGGGCAATCTCCCCCACCTCGAACTCGTTCTCCGTGGCCTGCACGTTGCACCACCTGCCGATCGGCTCCGGTATGACCTCCCATTCTTCCGACTCCCTTTCCAACATACGCACAAATGTTGACTTTCCCGAAGCTGCAAAAGAAAAAAATACACAATACTGTAAACGAAGGAGATGCTGAGTTGCTGAAGCCTGCAGCCGTACTTTGCATTTTACCCGGCGACGCCTAAGAATCCAGCTGGTAAGCGCGACCGCAGGAGTTGGCGCCAGGGACAAGTGCATAATTTTGGCGCCAAGAAACGAAAAACCTCTCAACCTAAAAGACCTCTTAACTTAAGATCTAACCAAAATTCTTAACTTGCAAAACGAGGTCAGCTCAGTCTAAACTTTGCACAACATGGCAAATCGGGGGACATGTAAGATCAGACTTTTAAACAAATTTCTTAGCCATGCGAACTACAGGTTCATTTACATGTCACACTGGCCGAAAGTGACAGGGAATTACAATAATATCTAATTCGAATCAATTCTGAATATTTCTGGACAGTTTCACATGCACTTCTGACCACCCAGCTAACATCGATATTTAAAAAAGAAACTTTCAGTACTATACTCACCTATATTTCCCTCAATAGAAATTTTCTTAACCCTCTTTTCAAAACTGGAGTCAAGAACGGGACTGAAACACATTCTCTTCGGGGGGGTCGCCATTGTAGTTTATGGAAAGAAAAACAATAAAAAAAAAAAAAAAAGAAAGAAGAACAAATAATGATAATTTAAAAAGCCTTGAGGTAGACGGAATCACAGAGCGCCTTTGGCCGGGATTCTGTTTCGAATAGTCCGCGCAATTGAGGTACAACGTGACTTCCGGGGCGGGTCTCTATAACCGGAAGAGGCGGGGCTAGGAGACACATGCCTGTCCCTCTGTAACTTGTAACAATAAATTGTAGATTACGATAATTTCAGGCATTATTTGGATTTAGCTAATGAATGACTCTCATTCAATTTAAAATACATTTATTAAGTAGAGGTTGCTAGAACACGCGAAAACATATCTGTTTTAATTAATACAACAGGTTTTTCAAAATATATATTTTGTATATGTATTTTTAAATAAAAATGTTTCTTTCTTCTTGTTGACTGCTCGAAGGGAAAGGGATGAATAATAATCTTAAATTGTGACGTATCTTTTAAGCGTTTAATTTTTTAAGTTTTGTGATGATGTCCGTGGTATGTATGTTGTATATTTTAATGCAGATATTAAACGCGTCTGTTGCAATATCATAAATACAGCAGGCCGGGAAGGGGGGAAAAAGACTGAATTTATCAAATACGCTATGTACTTCACGTAGCACAGGGCGTGTCTTCCAGCTGTCCACCGGAAAAAAAAAACAACAAAACGAATTGCGCTTTCCATAAACGACTCGCCCGTGACGTCACTCAGCGGGCGTGGTTACCCACCGAAGCGGGCGAGCGGCAGAAAGCCGCGCATGCGCACGGCATCCCAGAACGTTCCGACGGAGCGCGCTGCCACGCTGAAGGCGCTTCAATAAGGTGAGGCGTTAGCGAAACTCCTAAATTCGCCTTACGGGATTATTTGCGCGTTTTCCTTTCTGCGTACCATGAGTATGTATTTCTTAACGGTAATAAAGTATCACGCAGTCGAATGAAGCGACCTGGGTGTGAGTTTTCGGTCCCGCCGAGCTGAGTGATGCCGCCTCCGAGCCTCGCGCTCGCCAGGCCCGTCTTTTGTCTGCGAAGCGCGGCTGGACGTTACTCACGGCCGGCCGTCCGTCTCCGGCCGCCGCCGGCCGGCCAGCTCGCCTTTTACCCGTTAATCCTACTGGATAAAAAAGCGCGTTAGCCGCCCCCTTCCCCCGGTTAGGTATGGACGTGACTAAACGCGCGTTTTCATCCCCAACTGCAGCATAGCCGGGTTAAATGGCTGCCTGCGGTCGGCGCCGTTCGGGCTTCGAATACGACGGGATCACGTCGCCGCCGAGATGGGCCTTTAATACCCACATTTGCCACTTTATAGAGTCGTTTTTAGCTGCTTAATATCATTTCTAGTGTAACGAATTAAACTAGTATGAAGATAGTGAAGCAATATGGCCGCTTCCGCTCGGGAAATTGGGGCGCGGAGCCGGCCCTCGGGTACCCCGGGGTACAGATGCTGGGGGGTTTAGCTGTTAGGGCTCCGTGCCGGGGCTCCCGGACCGCCAGGCTCCAGGAGGCCTTCCCGGGGGATGTGGCTTGATTTAGCATGAAATGAGTCCTCGATGGCGCTGGAGGAAGCGCCGCACATGCCGGCATTACGGCCGCTTCCTGGAGCACCGGCCCTTTGTGTGTTTCGGTGTTTTTGCTTTCTTTGTTTAGTGGCATGGAAGGAAATGGTTAATTAAAAAGCACGAATTTTTATTTGCCCTATAATATACAACAATAGCATCTTCAGCGTTTTCTTTTTGCTGTCCAATTAATTAATTCTGCTTTATTAACCTTTTGGCTATTTGGAATATAGGTGACTAGTTTGTGTATTTAACGTTTTCAATTTTAATTACGTAATCTTAATGGATTTTTTTTTTTTGGATTGCTATAGAATTAACTGTGATCTTAATCATGGCTTAAAATTGTCTTGTAAATCTGCCTTCTTGCAGCGAAAAGAGGAAACCACCTAACGTCTAACGGTCATGTCTGACGGAGAAGGATTCGTGGTCCGCATCCGGGGCCTGCCCTGGTCATGCTCTGTAGATGAAGTCCAGAGGTTTTTCTCAGGTGAGATGAGCGTTTGGGTCTGTAAATGCGGAGTGCTGGCAGATTGCAGAGTGATCCCAACTGCCAGCCTCCGGTACAGACTAATTATCAAGCTGAAATACTCTTATTGATTGTAGACTCATGCTTTTGCTGTGTGAGACCCTCCACGGGAATCTGTCAATGCAGTGCTGTTAACTGCTGTTAGTTGCCTGCATGCAAGTGGGCAGGCTAAATGCACGCAAAGAGAAAATGCACGCTATGCGATTAGTTGCATGTAAGATCCTTAATTGCTTAATGATCTTTCTCCTAGATTGTAAAATTGCTAATAATGGTACAAGCATCCACTTCACGTACACCCGTGAAGGCCGACCCAGTGGCGAGGCCTTTGTGGAGCTGGAGTCGGATGATGACCTCAAAATCGCTGTAAAGAAAGACAGAGAAACGATGGGCCACAGATACGTGGAAGGTATTCGCGAAGCTTCATTCTCCCCTTCTCGTTTGTTGAAGCTGTTTGACGCCTCTAACTTGTTCTGTCTTCTCTAGTGTTCAAGTCCAATAGCGTGGAGATGGACTGGGTCATGAAACATACCGGTCCAAACTGCCCGGAGACGGAGGGCGATGGGCTGGTCCGGCTCCGTGGCCTCCCTTTCGGGTGCAGCAAGGAGGAGATCGTCCAGTTCTTCTCAGGTACGCTTGGACCACATAACGAGTCTGTTGAATGCTTAACGTCACTTGCTGGAATATTGAGTGGTTTCATACTGAAGTAGGAATGTTTTACTGCATGTATCAATTCAGTTCTTACGTTTTAAACAAGACAATCCAGTGAAGGTTTTACTGGTTTTTTGTTTCATATCCTGAATCCAAAATGAGGAATGTTTTATTGCTGGGCGACATCTAATCTGGAGCTCAGCCATTTGTGGTCAGACATTTATTGATGGTCATTCTTAACACTCCTGGTTTTACAGCAGTTTTCCCTGTAGTGATGTTCAGTAATGTAAAAAAAAAAAAAAATCACTGCATTATTTTGACAACTGCAGTCTCAACCTGTAGTCAGTCATCTCTAATTTTGTATCAATTATAAAATGTGTAGTATCTCAAATAGGAAATTCCTCTGGTGTTATTGATGCATTTTAGGTCTTTTTTTTAACATAGAGAACATTGTGACTGGGTATGTGATTTAATGCTCCCCGCTGGGGTTATCTGTCCTTGGGTTGAAGGGTTGGAAATCGTGCCAAATGGGATAACATTGCCGGTGGACTTCCAGGGGAGGAGTACGGGGGAGGCCTTCGTGCAGTTTGCTTCACAGGATATAGCTGAAAAGGCTCTAAAGAAACACAAGGAAAGAATAGGGCACAGGTGGGGATGGATGGCTGGATGATACTTTCCTTTTCTTATGGTGTACACCTCCTACAACAGTCACCTGTCACGGTAATGGCGCACAAACAGAACACTCATCAGACACGGCCGAAATTCAGAGCAGACACTCCAATTAGTGCTGAGCGATCCATCTGATTACCGAGCAGCTGCTTTCTCATCCATGGTGTAAAGTGGCCAAGAGGTTTAAACTCCAAGAATGCTCCAGAGAACACTTGGAATCTTGACACCGCTGGGTGTCTTAACATACTATTGATTTAGCCTACATGGGAGAAATCACGCTCATGTATAAAATACACGCGCACACACTTGGGTTATACTAAAAAGTACACAGAAGTACAGCACAGAAGTATGTTAGTAGTATGCTAGAATGCAAACTTCCTGCAGGGTGTATTTTTAGACCAGGCTAGTAGGTCAGATTCATACCTGTAGGGCTTGTCCTGTTGATTCTGTAACAGGCTGAAAATTGGGCAATGTATACTTTGCAATAGTGACTCAGCATTCATTATTTAAGGGGAAATATCTATAGAGTGAGGTATGGAGGTGCCGCTCAGCACTAAGAATCAAACACAAAGCATAAATACATATGGATTTCCCCCAAGAAACACTCAACAGGGGAGCCTGGATCCTCCAGTGACAGGTAACTCGGGTTGTGTATCTGCTTCCGATGGAATCGTAACCCCTCCTGCATTATGGTGAAAGTCATGCACATAGTTGCTTAGGTCCTTCCAGGTAACCATAAGAAAAGTTTTACTCCTGACTCACATTTTAATACGGTCATTCATCACATGACTACGCGTTTCCTCCTGCCCAGTATTCTATCGATTTTATTTTTTTTTTGTGATGCATTCGTATAAGGCTGGGAGGAACAGGACCAACATGCTGCCTGAAAGAGACCTGTATGAGACTCGATCCTTATGTCTGTAAATCTCCATTGCATAAGTTGAAACACTTAAACACGGGGGGCTTTCTGGTTCCTTTCGCTTCTGACTTTTTCTCTCCGACACGCTCTCAGGTATATAGAGATTTTCAAGAGCAGTCGGGCAGAGGTGCGGACGCATTACGAGCCCCCACGCAAAACCATGGGCATGCAGCGGCCCGGTCCGTATGACCGCCCTGGAGGCGGCCGTGGCTACAACAGCATGGTGCGCGGAGGCTCCTTTGAGAGGATGCGGCGCGGGGGCTATGGTGGAGGTGAGGCCAGCCCTGACTTTGAACGTCCTGTGTTGATTAAGGCTGTCTATCTTATTGAAGCTCGGCTCCTAATCTGTTTCGCTTTGAGTGATATGCTGATCAGATGCCAATTAAGTGAAATTTGAGACCATAAGTGTTCAGAGTTAATTTATAATGGTGGACCAACAGCCAGGCCTTAAAGGTTCATTATTTATTGAGTGATTTACTTGATTCTCTGTGGTTTATTCAGTTGCTCGATTGCTGCTTTTTATTAGGTGCTGTGAAATTTAACTTGGTTTAATCATAATGAATTAAGGTTTTGCAGGGTGCTAATCAAAGGGATTGAATTTAAAGTTTCCAATAACTGCTATTCCTCCATTAATGAATTTGGTATGTTTGTATATAATCACATCAATAGTCCATTTTTATTTGTATAAACAAAAAATTGTACTATTGATGTCATTGGTCAAAGTGAAATTGGCTTCCCTCAGCTGAATGGAAAGCATATACTGCCTGTGGAAACAACTACAGTTTAAGCCTCCTGGGTTAGACATTCCATGAGATTTATTTGGCCAGTGAGAGTAAGTTCTGAATCAGTGTTTTCAACTTTATAAATGACTACAAAACCTCTGGCTTGGCTTCCTGTAGTCTAGCTGTTTGTATGTAGATGTTGTGAAAATGGTGCCTGTTCATGCATTTTAATTACCTCTACTTTTAATTCAGCTGCCCTCTTAACTAATGCCCTGGTTTTACGTTACTATTTATATTCGTAAGGTATTTTAAGCAGACTTGCAAGCTGACAGTCTTGAATTGATCAGCACCTGGGGTCTCGTTTTGTAGGTCTGTCGGACGGGCGCTATGGTGACGGCAGCTCCTTCCAGAGCACAACGGGTCATTGTGTGCACATGAGGGGGCTTCCCTACCGAGCCACGGAGACCGATATCTACAGTGTGAGTCTTCGAGCCAGCCAGGCAGGGGGGTGGGTCTGGGGATGGACTCTTCAAGAATGTGCTGTAGAAAGTTCCAGACAAGCCAGGGTTCATCAGCGGCTGTAAAGAGATGGATTTCGAAGCGTTGCCCCTGACTACATGGGGAGGCGATGGACTGAAGAGGTTCCCCCCCCCCCCATTCATTTCTGTTGCAGTTCTTTTCGCCCCTGAACCCTGTCCGCGTTCACATCGAGGTTGGCCCGGACGGGCGCGTGACTGGTGAGGCGGACGTTGAGTTTGCAACCCACGAGGACGCGGTGGCAGCCATGTCCAAGGACAAAGCTAACATGCGTAAGCCCGCTTTGTGTGAGAAGGGTTGAGTGCCAGTGTTTAAGCCTGCCAGATGTCATTTGTTCTTTCCATGTTGAATCCTTTATCGATCTGTGGTCCTTGTAGTCTGAGATTGTAACTGTTGTTGGACTCCTTGCAGAGCACCGCTATGTGGAGCTATTCCTGAACTCGACAGCAGGGGGCAGCAACGGAGGCTACGGCAGCCAAATGATGGGTGCCCTCAGTGAGTGTTCGTCTCCCTCCGCTGGTGATATTAGGGTTTCCTCCTGCTTGCATTTCCTCGTTCTCACTGTCCTGTTCTCTCTCTCCAGCCAACCAGTCTTCCTACGGGCCGAGCAGTCAGCAGATGAACAGCGGCTACGCCGGAGGGTACAGCAGCCAGACCAACATGGGCGGCTACAGCGACTATAGTAAGTGTCGACTCCTCCCCCCCTCTGTTGGCACTAATTGTCTCGATATTGAGTGGACATCTAGTATGGGAGCCCTAAAGCGCGAAACAAATTCAGACTGATTGGGTGCGCATATATCCATCATAAAGAGGGCTTCCGCATCTTGGTTTTTCAGTTTGTTCCTTTTTCTCTGTTTTAGAGATGTTACCCATGTGTTGCGTGAACGGGTCGGTCCTAAAGTGCCAATTGCTGTCTCCTGTTAGGTAATCAGAGCGGAATGAGCAGCAGTTACTATGGGAGCGGAAGCAGAGGCTCCATGGGCCTGAACGGCATGGGGGCGGGGTGGGGCATGTGAGCCTGTGGGCTGAGGGGGGTCGCGGGTGGTGTTGGGGTGCAACCAGCACCGAAGATCAAGGGCTCCAGAGCTGCTCAGTGTCTGTCAGGGGGGTATTCTCTTGTTTTTGTGTTTGGTTTTTTTTAAAGCTTTGCATCAGTAAGTGGATGGAGTTTCTGTATATACAGGGTTGACATTTTTATACGGTGTACGTGAAGAAGTTGGCGTAGTCTAACAATGTTTACCCTTATTTTACAGGACTTGTACAAATTCTGTGTCTAAAGGATAGGTTAGTCAAGTTCAGACCAGGCATATCTTGGTCTTTTTCTGACCTTGGTTTGTGTCCTCAGTAGATAAACAAACTTAGGTAGCCAGACTGCTTTCAGTTAATTTGTAAATATGGTCAACTTAAATGTCCAGCCTCTTTTTTTTTTTTTTTTTTTTTTTTTGTCTCATTGTCAATGACCAGGAGGATGGTGTGAACGTGGATTTTTATATCGTGAGAGAGCATGTTGGAACTGCCTTTTTAATACTTTGCAATTTTGGAGACTGGGCACGTTGGGATTTTGTCTGTGATGCAGTACAAACTAATCATTGTATTCCTGCTACTGTAACAAAGCTTTAATCCCTCCTAAATGGTTTGATTTGTGATCTTGTTTTGCACACAGTGAATAAAATTGTTCTGTGTACAAATGAGTCTGTAAGTGTCCATCCTTTTTATTACTGACCGATTCTTCAACATATTCCTGGATTTGACCTGCTCCAAGTATCAAGACAAATTGGTAAAGTAAAAGACTTTGCATAAATTCATCCAAGCAACAATCTAAATGTGCCAAAAAAAATGCATTTCAAGTTGAAAAGTAAATGCTCAACCACAACTTGGTTCCAGCTGTACTTGGCGTCCCCGATCTTATTTTTAATGAAAATGCGTTCATAAAAGTATACTACGGAATATTTTTAATTGGGCTGGGGGCTAAAGAATTTGGTCAATCCTTTCCCCCTAATCTGAAATAATTTTCGGTAAATCGGGCTGTTAATTCATTGCAGAAAATAAAACTAATATCGCTTCGGATATTCTGGGAGGACGCATTTCCATTTTTCTCTAAACGTATAGTTTATTTTCTTGTAGTGAAACGACCCGCAATGGGATCTATGTCTAGGTACCTTGGATCCATGCCCTCCTAGCGCGTCGTGCTTTTCGGTGTTGGTTGCCTTGTCTTATCATTTTTGCATAATTTCGGAAGGTCGCGCTATTAACGAAGCCACACGAACATGGTAGCGATTTCGTAATGTATGTCCGGTTTTCAACGACACTGGTGTCAACCAGATGCCAGTGCGCATGGGCAGCAGGCAACGTGCATTTGTTTGTGTCAGGAAGAACATGGCAGAAGGCAGTCGAAACGTTCTGGAGATTGCAGGCTTTAAAGAGAACTTTCTGGTGTGGTCGTATTTCGGTTTGTAATCTCCGTGACCACCACCCACTACTCTACAGCGAATGCCAGGTAAGTTAACTTTTAGCTCAAAGCGTGGTGTTGGAACCTCGGAATGGGGGAGAATGTTATGGGTTATCCTTCCAACTTGCTAATGGTTTGTCAGTAATGTAAACTGGTGCTTTTAGCGTTACCGCCTCTTGTAAGAACTCTACACGTTGTCTGTGGTATAGTGGAGACAGCATCTTTTGCCTCAGCTTCAGAGCCCCATCTGCTAAGAATGAATTCAGTGTGCATTTGTATTTATATATTCTTGAAACGGAACATTTGAGACCAGTTCAGGGATTTTCCAGCATCCTACAGTATGATGTGGTATTGCATAGTACGTCTAGTTATATTTGTGATTTTCAGTATCAAACTGTGTGAAATTGCAGTTTCTGACCTGAAAGTAACCGTTTAGAGATCCAGGCGGAGACTATTTACCTTCATGTTGTCCAAGCAGTTCAATCCGGTAATGTCTGTTTGAAAGCACATATCTTTGTGAGAAACTGTTCCATTATGAACTTAAAACAAAATGCAGATCCAGGATGTCTGATGGGCATGCCTGGGCCATGCCCAGTGTCCCTTGTCAAGGCCTTCTGTGCAAATGTTACTCATCTTACTCAGCCGAAGCTGGTAGTGTGCAATAAAAACTGACCAGGTCACCAGAAAGTCCTGAATATAGTTAATGATCATAAAAAGGAAGGGAGACTTTTGTGTGTGTGAGAGAGAGAGATTTCTCACATGGCCCCTTTGGGGGAACACCACATAGCCAGTGGCCCCTGCCTGGGTGGAGGGTGCTGAGATTGGGCGGGGGGGTTCCGGGCATGGCATTTGCTCGGACACCCCGGGCATGCCCTCTCCCCCACGTACCTAGTCTTAACTGATGTCGCGGTGACTTAAGTTTAAAGAGCTGCCTGCGTCAAACCTTGGAATA
Organism: Petrocephalus sullivani; assembly: GCA_026780845.1. Lineage (NCBI taxonomy): Eukaryota > Metazoa > Chordata > Actinopteri > Osteoglossiformes > Mormyridae > Petrocephalus > Petrocephalus sullivani. Next base: position 5,674,505 of record JAODKM010000046.1, on the reverse strand, counting down.
TTATACGGAAATATATAAAACATTCAGTTTGTACGCAGATTAGTATGGGATATTTTTTTTTCGGTTGTAAGTAGTCTACCATTTCTAACATTACACTCAACGGCTCGTTAAATGCAGGTCATGATTTATTAGGAAATTAGCTAGAACAAACTGAACATTACATGTACTCCCTGAAATATAATATGAATCCTGCAGCATTACATACAGTAAATATAAAATATATATATTTAATCTACGCTGAACGGAATGTTTTAAAGCACCGTGTTGCGAGTCCGGTTCACGTTGAAAGATGTCTAACCCTAACTTAGTCCACTAAGTGGCGCTATATGACGCCTGTTTCGAGAACTAAAAGTTACACTTTCAAGAGTTAAAGTTTCAAGCACGCTGTGTGCATGTGTATTGATAGTCACTTTTATCATCTCGAAATAAATTGTTTGGGAGACTGACCCTTTCACTACCCCAGATGAAGACAAAATGAGACGGGACACAGTACCGCATGCGACAAAGCACAGATACGCCTAATTTTTAAACATTATTGATAATGCAAAATGCTTATAATCCATTCCTCAAAATACCTGAAAGCTAAGACTCAACCCATCAATTGTATTAGGAAGTAGCATATTTCAGAATAACTCCATTCTTCATAACTTATCCAGTGGGAGTTAGCCGTTATGAGGCAAGGTACCCCAGTCCGGCATCCACAGTCAGAGGGCTAACCCGGCTCCCCCCCCGCCCAAGGAACCCCTGTCTCCAGGAACATTCGGGTGGATTAGCAGGGTTGCATTTCTACATGATCAGTCATGGTGATGGAATACTATGGACTGGGGTGCATACAGGGGTGGGTGGTGGTGGGGAGTTAGGACAATTCCGAAACTGGTCTGCACGTGCAACGACTTACGTTAATCTTACAAATCTTTAACTTAAACTTCTGCTTTTTTGACACAAAAACATGTTTGGAACATAATTGAATAGGTCTGGGTTGAGGGTCCAATATGATAGATTTTCATGGGGCCCATAATTCTTGGTGGCACCCCTGATTCCAAGCATGTGAATGCAAGCAAGTCAAGTCAAGCAGGGCTTTATTGTGAAACCAGTCATATTCAGTAAACAAATCTCACTTATGTAGCATTCACAGGATACTTTCTATTTGTGTATTTATTAGAGAGTCACCAACAACCGGAAACTAATTCCTTGTATGTTACAGCATACTTGGCAAATAAATCTGATTCTGATTCTGATTCATGGATTCTAACAGTAGTACTTTTGTGATGCTGATAGGAGAAACATATTCTTTTTGTGTAATTCTATAATTACTTACATCTATCTGAAATGTTCTTTAAAAGCCAAATATACATAGGATTACTGTAAGTCATTGCATGAGCATATCCTGACCAGTAAGCTTGCGATCATTGCCGTAGCCTGCATGCTCATATTGGGTAAGTCTGCCAGCTAGCTGCACTTCTCCACAGATGGTCAGATTGCTAAAAACAGAGTAACAGTGACTCTTCATTTCAAGTGGAACTTCATAGCACTGTGCTTTATTGCATATTCAGGGTCCCCAACTCTCACACATCTGTCGGGACGCTCTGGAAATCTCCCTGCAAATCTATATTATTCCCTTATAAACCTAATATTGGCCACATCACAAGCTGCAAGGCAGTAAAACTGTGACATACATATAAATGCACGTGCAGACTCGTCTCGAATTGAAAATCTCACGCCAGCCAGCTGCCCAAAACCTACATATTCCTGTATTGACGCATCGATACAGAAATAGACGTACATATCTAATGGGTTTAATTCACATTTATTTAGCAGACACGTGTCCAAAGCGACATATAAGTGAGGTAGATGACACACATCGCAAGTTATCAATGACAGAAATACATCCGCAGTCCGTTTGCATTTGCAAGTATTTATTTGACAAACCCATTTGTCCAAACGTACACCTGTGGCAGGTGACATATCTAAGGCATATCGTTAATCTGCATCTCCTGGAAGTCTTTCCACTTCTTAAGATGAATACCTTTTACTAAATTTACAATGTATTTAAGGTGCACACTATTTATTTAATAATATATTATTCCACTATTTAAAATAGCATATGATGTATAGTTTAAAATAGTTTAATTACTCATTCTTACTTAGAATGGAAAGTAAGGCTTGTGTATTATTAGACTTATAGCTTGTGGTAGTTTGTTTGACAATCCACTGAATGTTCAAAATACATTTCAGAAGCCTAGATAAGATATAATAAAAATATTGATTCCAGTGTGACCTATGACTACTTTTTCTAGAAATCTATTTATTTAAAATGATCACCTAAACTGAATTTATCAAACATAATGGTCTAGCTGAATTAGAACTTTATGTGTTTCGAATTAAGAATATTGATTGGTTAGAGACAATTTAATTAGACGGGGCGTGGCCACGGGTCATTGGGAGGAAGCTTATATATATATGCTGGGCTGGGCGGCTAGAAGCAATCTTTTCGCTCTAATATAGCGAAGTGCTTAGAAGCGCGTCTGCTCCACACAAGCCGAAGGACTAGCAGCGGGGACGCGTCTGTTTTTAGAAGAAAACTGCCATAACCTTGGCAAGGCGGCCGGCAGAACCGCTCTTTCATATACTCGGAATATAATATTGCATTTTCCTTTTTTTAAAAATAAAAAAACCCGAACAGAGACGCACGATTATGGAGTTATTAAAACTTGTCCTCTTTTTCGTCCACTGCTTCGGTAAGTAGAAACATAGTCGGCGATCGTCTATTAATAGCGCTTAAATCACCATTTTATAATGTTTTGGTCGGTTTATCTTGAGTCGCGTACAGCGTACTTTAATGGGTTTATACACTGACACTTTACGAGCCGCTTAAAGAAAAACGTTTGCTTGCTCATCCAAGCTTTCTGTCAGTTCTCGGGGAAGTGATGAAATGATGAATTGCAAAACGATTCATACTGATGTAACTAATTTTTTTGTGCTACGCTCATTGTTAATTAGGGGGGGTGCCGTATATTAAAATGTCTGCTATTAATGGATCATAATTTGAAGGTTGCTATAAATATCAACCGGACTGCAGCAGTTCATCACCCGCTAATATTATGTTAAGGTGTACATTTTTTCACGAGGTTGTAAGCTGTTCGTTAATATTATTAGATGCCTATAGTCCTGGTCAGGCGTCTAAAGCGCTGTGTCTTGCTTTACAGCCCTGGTCTTGTTTGCCGACTGCGCCTCAGTGGGGAGGCAGGACGCCGAAAAGGCGGCTCAGACCGCGGTGATCAATCTGCTGAGCCCATTAAACGAAGGCAGGAACGAAGAGGAGGCCGGAGAAGAACAAAACGCGCTCACTGAATACTATGACGAAGACCTTTCTGGAGATTATGAAGTAGAACTCCCTAGAGGTACAAACAATCGGACTGCGATGAGGAAAAATCACAAAGCAAGTCATGTCCTCCTTGCGCGTTGTTCTGTTATGAAACCCTAAAGAGCAGTGTAAGGTTAAGTTCCTCTTTGATAAATCAAGGAATGATGACAAACTCTGGGAACCATTTGTTAGTCAATAAGAGTCCTTCCGTCAAAGAACAGGCAGATGGGGAATTTTGCAACAGGTTTTTCTTCGCGCTTGTAGCCGAGTAAGGACCTGCACAGCTTTTCAATAGGTGATGCATGCTATAAATGGTAGTAGTTAATGGGTATACTTGTATCTTGACTGTCCACATGGTAATGATTGTGGTGTGAAATGTCTCCACAGTGGCCTTCTCCATCAAGCCCAAGGACTCGGCGGGGGTTTTGAACAAAGACGGGAAGAAGAGGGCCAAGGGAAGGGGCAGGAAACGGAATCCATGTAGGAGGAAGTACAAAGACTTCTGCATCCATGGGGTCTGTCAGTACCTGGAGGAGCTCCGCTCTGTGTCCTGCATGTACGTAGACCCCCCTGCTCTTGTTTATTAATGACTTTGCCATTTGCAGCCCTAAATCTCTTGGCCCGTCGTGTGATCCTACTACAGTTACAAATCCTTGTGTTATGACCTTGTTGCATACTGCTTAGTCCCCTTATGAAGGGTCTGGAAGCCTGGTACACCTAAGCACTTGCCTGAACAGATTCCTTTGGTGTAAGCCAAGTATCTAGAGTATTGGGGTTGAGCCATATAGCAGGAATATAAACTGGGCAATCGAGACCAGGATTGGCAATGGTTTCTTGTGCTCATCCAGTGGGCAAAATTCAGTTTAGCCAATGGTATACAAGATTTATTTCACTGTTTTTCCCCACAATATACGTGGCCTTAAACACATGGTACTCCCACAATATTGGTAGGGACACGTTTCTACTGTGCATACCCAGATCTGCGCCCTCAGGCCTAAGCGACTCATGCCTGCTGTTCTTGTGTAGATGTACAGCCGGATACTCAGGGGAGCGATGCCACCTCTTCAGCCTGCCAGTGGGGACAGAAAAGAGCGGCTACAACCGGACAACGGCCCTGGCCGTCATGGCCGTGGTGCTGTCCTCACTCTGCCTCGTCGTCATCGGCATTCTGCTGGCACTGAGGTCAGTGCATCTCCCAACGAGGGCTGCTTTTTCTCATCGCGTTGCCTGTATCCGCCCGCCATCAGCGGCTCGCTTAGAGACCTCGCGGGACTTACCGGCTAAATTCTGTTCCAGGTACCACAAACGGGGTGGCTATAATGTGGAGACGGAAGAAAAGGTGAAACTGGGACTTGCCTCGCACAACTGAGAGAATGGTGAGCACTGTGCAACATGAGCACTCTCATGGGGTCAACAGTTGGGTGTGTCTATGGTGAAAAGAGTACTGTTTTTTTTTTTCTTTTTTAAAACAATGGTGAGGGGAAAAATGAGATGTATTTGTGTGAAGCCTGTATGTTGTGACCAGACTATTTTTCACATGGTGTCTATTTTAGGAAAGGAAATGGAATTTCTACCTCAATGTGAAATGGAGAAGTGAAATGCCAAAAGGAACCTGTTTGGGGAGGATGGGACGACTCGTGTGGTTGACGTTACTGCTGTCAATGAGGACCCAAGACTGAATTGCAGAGACATCTTTAAAGATGTCCACAGGCGGGACACATGGCAGCTTGTTGTACCGTAAATAAGGGTGGACCCTGTCTCAAACTGAGAGGACAGAAATGAGGAACGATGTGTGCTGCTTTCAGCTGTTTCCCTGTTGTGGGAAATGAGCGGTATCCTTTTTTTAAGAAAGGTCTATTTGGTTCTGAAAGGATTGCGCTTTGTCCCTCCTGTTTTTTAATTGTAAAACTCTTAATTTATTTATTTAAATACTGCTCCATCTATTTATTCACTTCACCCATTTTCGAGATGCACTACCAAAAATGTCAGGATTTGTCTTTTTTTTGTACTGATACTAAAGTGATATTTTAACTAAATAAATACATTAATTGAATGCTTTACCTGTGGTTTACAGTGTCTCTTCAGTCGTCGTTGTACTATTTCCAATCATTTTACAAATCTGTTAGAATGGTGTAAAAGTTGTGGGACATTAAACCAGCAGAATATGTAACTGCTTGGCATGGAGTAAATGGTTTATGGTGAGATGGCACTTCAATATGGAGATGGAGAGGAAGATTGTTACATTAACTTCTGCAATGTTCTGAAACTGCTTTTTAAACTGTCTTGGTTCTGCTATTAGTTCTACTAGATGTAGTCCGGCAGTGCTGCTCTTAACCAATACTACGAACCAGTCCCTGAAAATTTAAATTGTCAGATTTAGTCTTAACATTCAAATCATACCACAAATGGTAATTTGTATACATCAAGTGTGAAAGGAAATAACTCCCAAGTTCAAAGTGACACCCCAGTTGATCTAATTTTCATAACACAGGGAAGGAACCAGTGCAGGTGATGTATAGATGAAGTTTAGTCTGTTTAAAAATCAATAAGCAGGCCACCACTCAAGGTTCAAAGAGGCCCTGCTTGAAGCCCTTTTGATTCACTGGGGGGGAGGACCTAACTAAGCTGAAGAGAGACATGGTGAGCCCACCACTGCTATTCCTGACAGGAAGTGGTCTCAGGAAGTGCTTCCTGTCAGAAGAGGCAGCTGCGGGATCTGTTGTGCTGTATAAACCTTTACAGCAATGGTAAGAAAATAAACCACAACAAATGGGTCAAGTATGCCCCCGGTCAGATCTGGTCAGAAAGTAGCTTTGCACCGATTCCAAAGCAAGCAAGCAAACGCGTGCGCACACAATGAATCCGCGCTCAGTGGACATCACAAACACCAATCCAAGAGCTACTGCTCTTTGGGGAATGTAATACTGAAAGGAGAATGCAAAGCAATGTGATGTTTCCTGTGTACCGTGGTAGTAAATTTAATTTATATGACTTAAATATATATATATATATATTAAACCACGTGTTGCGGCTTCTCATTCACTTTTGATCAAGTGTTATAAATTTTCCTTTAAACACACACACACACACACACTATAAGCACACAGTCATATAAGTGTAAGTTCAAAATGAAAGGCCGCACCGCTCCCCCCCCCGCCCGCTTTCAGTTTCGCACTCAGTGCGCATGCTCACTCACTTCCAACATGGCGGCCCCCGTAGACCTAGAGTTGAAGAAGGTACCTAGCCGTTATTCTGCATTTATATATTGTTATATTATAAATCGCGCTCTGTGATTTCAGTAAATACGATGGGCAAAGGCACGTCTCGTGAGTAATGTGGAATATAATGTTGCTAAATGCTGGGGAAAGTCGGCGTTAGGGAGTCGCATGTGCAGTCGCGTTATAGGCGTGCCGCTCGCTGCCTTCCTTTGTCACTGATTATATTAATGTCTTAGCGTGCGTATTTGTTTGGTATAAACACGTCAGAGCTGCTTAAGCGCTATGAAATATGATGTATGTATAGCGATGTTTACGAAATGCACTATAGTTTAACACACGGTGCCGCAGGGTATGTATAACTAGCACCGTTTATTTCGCGTCACATTCGTGAATTTAATAAAAAGACACGTGTCTGCTCGTTATACTTGACATTTGCAGGTACTGCAACTAACTAACAGGAAATGGGTAACGATCTGCTTAAGCCTTATACGCTACTCGGTGGCCCCTCATGACAGCATCCAAATCGTTCAAGAAACCCTAACCCCGTGTCCCGGCTTGCAAGCGAGCTGCCGGCCAGCACTAAAATGTGGAGTCAGTTATCAAGCCTTAATTTCTTTAACACGCGTCTCGTATTTCACTAACCCATATCGACAGTGCATCGTTTACACGAAGGCAGTATTTATGCCCTTACGTTGTAACCACGTGTCGCGGCTTCTCATTCCCTTCTGGCCAAGCGTTATAAATTTTCCTTTTAACTAATATTCTATCACAGGGTTGCCAACTCTCAGGCACCTGGCGTGACGCTCACGCAAGAAATCTTAGGTGAAATATAATTATTCCATTATAAACCTCACATTAGCTGCATAAGAAGCACCCTACAGGCTATTTACAGAATAATAAAACTCTTACATACATATTAATGCCTGTGCATGTGTGTGCAGACTTGTCTCGAAGTGAAGATCTCACTCTAGACAGCTGACCAAAGTTGGCAACCCTGATATCATATTAACTATGTATTGCATAATTTTTGCATTTATTATTGTCATATTTTTCATAATTCTGCATCCATGTAACGGTGTCCTCCTGATTAGATTGAAGTGTAATGAAACTATGCCCCTTATATGACACCTGCATGGCTCGTTGCAGGCTTTTGCCGAGCTGCAGGCCAAGATGATCGACACGCAGCAAAAGGTGAAGCTGGCCGACCTGCAGATCGAGCAGCTGAGTCGCGTTAAGAAGCACGCCAGTTTGACACACGCGGAGGTCACCGCGCTGCCCAACAGTACGCGCATGTACGAGGGCGTCGGCCGCATGTGAGTCGCCGCCTCGGAGCCGCGGGCCAAGTTGTGTTTAACTAGAGCAAAGTCACGCGCATCAGTTTTATAGCCGTCAAACTGCGCTTCGGTTCGGTCTCATGTCAGTCAGCACGCTATAGCACATGGTACCTGGTATCAAAGTGGCTGCCCTTCCAGAAACTGCATCTCAAAACCGGTACAACAAGTATCAGTTTATTCTGTTCCATGGGACTTTGTTTTTATTCTATAAATTCTTTTCTGTAGCTTTGTGTTATTTTTCCTTGGGTTGATAAGTCAAGTTGTGGGCATCTTCTTGGGGTGAGGGCAGTGATGTTTTGAGAATGATGGTATGGGTCACTTGTCTCCCGAGCTTGGTGCTGTGCCGGGGTAAGAGGTGATGGAGGTGTTGGTTTTGTCGACGATGGCTGGGTAATTCCCCAAAGAGCCCGGAGAACAATAAGTCATTTCTACTGTGATTCTTCAGTGATTCAAACATTTGGAAATGTCCCTGTGTACATTGTACATGACAGACGAGTTGATCTGGAAAGTGCCATCTGGTTTTCTGCTAAGCCGCATCTATTTGTGGTAGGCTGAGTCTTGGCACACAGTTTGGCAACATCTAAAAGAGCTCCTGCCATTTGAAATGTCCTGTAGCATAGAGATTTGCATGACATATTCTTCTTCAGCAACGTGAAGAGTTAATCCTATCTGCCGTTTACCATATTGTTGCTGGATTTGTCCGTAGCGATTTATGATGCCACCTAACAATCATACAGTACAGTAGTGACAGTGGTCTGCCGGGGATCTGATTGTGAAACGTCTTGATGAGGTTTGGGTTTGTTTAAAAGTAGTACAGCACCAGATGTTCTTTATGGACAGCCTCTTGGCTACAGTTTTTCAGGCAACTGTGGTCATGTGTCCAGAGAAGAGGGCGCTTTACCTTTGAGGTTATACTTCTTAACTAGGCTTAGATGCCAATAGTCTTAGCAAATCATCATGATATGAACCTCCTGTCGGCCTCGATGCCCCCAGGGATCGTGGGAATCTCCCCGACTTGTCTTATTTTGACCAGTTCCACGCCCATCCTGACACCCCTGGAAGGCATGTGACCGCTTCTCCGCAGCATCGCCGGCAGAATAAATGGACTTTTTTCTCATTGACTCCTGTGTGGTCCGAGAGAAACCCAGAAATGACTATGGGAGCATCTCGAATTTGGTGGTCATGAAGCGGGTGGTCTCTCCACCAGGGGGTCACTGGACTCGCTGCTCAGAACAATGGAATGCAGAGGGTCATTCTGAAGAAGTTTGTAGAATGAATGTCTAAACGCCAAAAAAAAAAAATAGAATTAGCGTTAGATGGAATGCTGCATTCTTTCTGCATAATGTCTGAGTGCCTCATGCAGGGCTTGGCTGTGCTGTGCCGTTTGTCGGCATGTTACTCATCTGTGTCATGTACACAAAATGACGACTGCTTTTCTTTTTCTTAAGTTGGCAGTCTCTCCCTCGTAACCCCTCAGTTAATATCCAGTGCAAGCGCTGTGGGTTTGGCCCCAGTTCCTGCCCGTTGCAGGACACCAGAATGATCCTTGGTGGCCCTTGCTTGCAGAGATAGTGTGAGTGCTCCCCTGTGTCCTTTCACTAGTTACAGGGATGGCAGAATCCACGGTGGCAGCTTTAGGGGAAGAGGAAGGGGGCAACGTCTTACCTTTGTGAGGAAAATGACACCAGCTCTTGCAGAGTTCAGTTCCAGATGTTAGGAGCCATGGTAATAGGAGAAGTGTGAGTAAGTTAGCAGTGTCATAAAGCCTTTGGTGAAACCATAGCAACGAATTTGGCACAGCTATCCCACTGCAGACATCTGTGCTTATCAAGATGTTCTGCTAATAGTCATCTCCCTGATCTGATAATACGCAGTTTTACAATACGCATGTCGCATTAAAAGCCCTTAAACATGCATTTGTGGTATTGTGTGATAATGATCTTTAACTATTGATATTTACAGTTGATAAATGTTTACTCTGACTGCTTTACTGTGGTTTATCTGGACTAGAGCCCGACCGATAAAGGATTTTGCAGGCCGATACCGATACAAATATTTGTTGGTTTTAAAATCCGATATATCGGCCGATATATGTTTTTTTTTTCCCAGAAACGCACAACAAAATATTAACAGATTTCCATATCATTAGTTATTTGTAGTTATTTATGAGTTTTAACTAACATAATATGATAATGCTTTTTAAAAAGAAACTTGTTTCTTTTATTGTCACAACAGAACAGAGAAACATCAAAATATATTAAAG